>CM053032.1:129651808-129763373 GCA_028564925.1 Lithobates sylvaticus | reverse complement strand
GATAGAACCGCTTACCTCGGACGGTTCTAGAGGCGAGGATCTCTTTAACGGAGAAGATGTCGGAGGACCCGGAGACAGGAGCAGGAGCGGTGACCTTGGGGGAAAAGTGATTAATGATAAAGGGTTTGAGGAGGGACACATGGAAAGAGTTGGGGATGCGGAGGGAAGGGGGAAGATGCAGTTTGTAGGACACGGAATTGATCCGAGCCTTGACCTTGAATGGACCGAGGTAGCGGGGAACCAACTTGTAACTGGGGATGTGGAACCTGATGTACCTGGAGGAGAGCCACACCCTATCACCAGGGGAGAAGACAAGAGGAGGTCTTCTTTTACTGTCAGCATGTTTCTTCATGCGAGAAGAGGCCAGGGCAAGCGACTTTTGGGTCTCTTTCCAGATGGACGACAGTTCTTGGGTGACTTCGTCTACAGCAGGGACTCCGGAAGAAGTGGGGAAGGGTAGGGGGGGAAGAGGATGACGGCCGTATACTACAAAGAAGGGTGATTTAGAGGAGGACTCAGACTCTTTCAGGTTGTAAGAAAATTCGGCCCAGGGCAGGAGGTCAGCCCAGTCGTCTTGACGAGCAGAGACAAAGTGTCGCAGGTAGGCCCCAAGGATTTGGTTGACTCTCTCCACTTGTCCATTGGACTGTGGATGGTAGGCAGAGTAAAAGTCCAGTTTGACTTTCAATTGACTGCAGAGAGCTCTCCAGAATTTAGACACGAACTGAACGCCTCTATCCGAGATTATGTGAGATGGAAGTCCATGAAGACGAAAAATCTGGAGGAAGAAATGTTTTGCAAGTATAGGTGCAGAAGGGAGGCCTGGAAGCGGGACAAAATGTGCCATTTTGGAGAAGCGATCAACGACCACCCATATGGCTGTATGGCCGTGGGAAGGAGGAAGGTCAGTGATGAAGTCCATAGCTATGTGGGCCCAAGGTCGTTCAGGCACAGGCAGAGGATGAAGAAGACCAGCAGGCTTTTGGTGAGGGGTCTTGTATCGAGCACATATAGTACAGGCTTGTACAAAGTCCGTCACATCCTTTTTTAACGAGGGCCACCAGTAATACCTGGAAATCAGTTGGGAGGACTTCTTGACTCCAGGATGACCAGCTAGCCAAGAGGCGTGGCCCAATTTGAGAATCTGAAGACGAAGACGTGGAGGGACCAAGGTTTTTCCAGGAGGAACTTGCACCAAGGAGGCAGGGGCTGAATAGATCAGACACTCAGGGGACACAATGTGTTGTACCGGAGACTCGGAAGTATCGGTGGAACGTGATAGGGCGTCAGCCCTGACATTTTTGTCCGCGGGACGGAAATGGATCTCAAAGTTGAAGCGGGCAAAAAACAACGACCACCTAGCTTGACGTGGGTTTAATCGCTGGGCAGACTGGAGATAACAGAGATTTTTGCGATCCGTGAAGATCGTGATGGGGTGAACGGATCCCTCAAGGAGATGTCTCCATTCCTCAAGTGCTAGCTTAATGGCCAGTAATTCACGGTCTCCGATGGCATAGTTCTTTTCAGGGGGAGAAAAAATCTTAGAAAAAAACCCACAGGTTATGTTCTTGCCCTTAGAATCTTTCTGAAGAAGCACCGCTCCAGCTCCCACAGAGGAGGCATCGACCTCCAGGAGAAACGGTTTGAGAGGATCAGGCCTGGACAAAACGGGTGCAGAGGCAAAGACAGACTTGAGGTGGCTAAATGCCTCATCAGCTTGAGGAGGCCAGGACCTAGGATTCGCAGCCTTTTTGGTTAGTGCCACAATAGGCGCGACAATGGTGGAGAAGTGAGGAATAAACTGGCGATAATAATTGGCGAATCCGAGGAACCGCTGGATGGCCCGTAGTCCAGTAGGACGTGGCCAGTTCAGGACGGCAGAAAGCTTCTCAGGGTCCATTTGGAGACCTTGTCCAGAGACTAAGTAACCCAGGAAGGGAAGACTGCAGCGTTCAAAGAGACATTTCTCTAGTTTGGCGTAAAGATGGTTATCTCGGAGCCGTTGGAGTACTTGACGGACATGAAGACGATGCACCTCCAAGCTAGAGGAGAAAATCAGGATATCATCCAGATAGACAACAACACAAGAGTACAGCAAATCCATGAAAATCTCATTTACAAAGTCTTGAAAAACCGCAGGAGCATTGCATAAACCAAAGGGCATGACGAGATATTCAAAGTGTCCGTCACAGGTGTTAAAGGCGGTTTTCCATTCATCGCCTTTACGGATACGGATGAGATTATATGCGCCCCGGAGGTCCAGCTTGGTAAAAATTCTTGCTCCGCGCAAACGGTCAAAAAGTTCAGAGATGAGGGGCAGCGGATAGCGATTTTTTACAGTGATCTTATTAAGATTACGATAGTCAATGCAGGAACGTAAGGACCCGTCCTTTTTGGCGACAAAGAAGAATCCTGCTCCAGCAGGGGAAGAAGACTTGCGGATGAAACCTCTTTTGAGGTTCTCCTGGATGTACTCTGTCATAGCTTGTGTCTCCGGGATGGAGAGAGGGTAGATCCTGCCACGGGGTGGAGTGGTGCTAGGAAGAAGATCGATAGGGCAATCAAAGGGTCTATGTGGCGGCAGGACCTCAGCTTGTTTCTTGCAAAATACATCGGCAAAGTCCCGGTAGGGCTTGGGGAGACTAGGCAGAGAGGCAGCGAAGAAAACTTGTTTAGTGGGCACCGCTTTGAGGCAATGCCTGTGGCAGGAAGGACCCCAACTTTTGATGTCCCCTGAGGCCCAGTCGAGGGTAGGAGAATGTAGCTGGAGCCAGGGTAGGCCCAAAAGGATCTCAGAGGTACAGTTGGGTAACACAAAGAAGCCAATCTTTTCGTGATGGAGCACTCAAATTTTCATGAGGAGAGGTTCAGTGCGATAGCGCACGATACAGTTCAGGTTTTGACCATTTACAGAGGTGATGAAAAAAGGCTTGACGAGACGGATAACTGGAACATTAAATTTGTTGATGAGTGAGGCTTCAATGAAGTTTCCTGCCGAACCAGAGTCCAGAAAGGCCACAGCGGAGAAAGAGGACTTCTTGGGCAACGAAATCCTCACTGGAACAGTCAGACGTGGAGAGGAGGAATCCCCACCTAGTAACGCCTCTCTCACGTTAGCTAGGTGCGAGCGTTTCCCTGATGCTGAGGGCGGATAGAGCAATCCTTTAAAAAATGGTCAGGACTGGCGCAATACAGGTACAGATTATGGTCTCAGCGGCGAGTCCTCTCTTGTGTGGTCAGGCGAGACCGATCCACTTGCATAGCCTCCTCAGCGGGAGGCACAGGAACAGGTTGCAGAGGATTCTGGAAGAGAGGAGCCAGGCGAGGAAACCGCCTGACGCGAACAAAGTCTTTTTCTTGGCGTAGCTCTAGGCGTCTTTCGGAATAACGCATATCAATGCGGGTGGCCAGCTGGATGAGTTCGGACAGGGTAGCAGGAATTTCTCGTGCGGCCAGCACATCTTTGACGTGACTGGATAGGCCCTTTTTGAAGGTCGCGCAGAGGGCCTTATTGTTCCAAGAGAGTTCAGATGCCAGGGTGCGGAACTGAATGGCGTAATCGCCTACTGAAGAATTCCCCTGGACAAGGTTCAGGAGAGCCGTCTCGGCAGAGGAAGCCCGGGCCGGCTCCTCGAAGACACTGCGAACTTCAGAAAAGAAGGCTGGGATTGAAGCTGTGGCAGGATCGCCACGGTCCCAAAGCGGTGTAGCCCAGGCTAGGGCTCTATCAGATAGCAGGCTAACCACGAACGCCACCTTTGACCGCTCTGTGGGGAACTGGTCCGATAACATCTCCAGATGGAGGGAACACTGGGATAGGAACCCTCGGCACAGTTTGGGGTCCCCATTGAACTTGTCAGGAAGGGACACTAGCAGCAGTAACTCATGGTGGAGGAGATGCAGGAGCAGGAGGGAGAGATGGCAGAAGCTGCTGTAGCATAGCAGTCAACTGCGCCAATTGCTGACCCTGTTGAGCGACCACCGTGGTCAGGTCCGAGAGGCTTGGCAGCGGGACCTCAGCGGGATCCATGGCCGGATCTACTGTTACGCTCCGGGTATGGCGGGAAATGGGAGGTGGATCCCCTATGTCAATGAGGCGATAGCACGGGTTGTATTGGAGGACTGTTTCTAATGTTGCTACTGGTTTTCACCAGAGCCCGCCGCAAGGCGGGATGGACTAGCAGCGGCGGTAGCAACCAGGTTGTGTCCTCCAATAGCAACTCGACCCCACTGACAGCTGAGACAGGCACGGTACACAGGGATAGAGCAGAGGCAAGGTCAAACGTAGCAAAAGGTCAAGGCAGGTGGCAATGGTTTGTAGTCAGGGGCAACAGCAGGGGTCTGGATACACAAGCAGGAGCAAAACACAAAAAGCTTTCACTGGGCACTACGGCAACACAAGATCCGGCCAGGGTAGGAAGGGGAAGTGGGTTTATCAAGAATTTGGGGTGTAACAGTATTTTGGGCCAGGCACCAATCACTTGTGCGTTGGCCCTTTAAGACAAAGCCGAGTTGCGCGCGCACCTGAGGAGCGGGGACGCGTGCGCCGGGAGGAACAGGCGGGGGCAGGTGAGGAGAGAGAGATGCGATCCCCGGGCGGACGGACGCCGCCATGAGGATCGCATCCCAGTGGCAGAGCAGCGCCTGCGGTCAGAGAAGCTGACCGAGGCGCGCGGGACAACAGACGCCGTGAGCGCTCTGGGATGGACGGGTCACCCGGAGCGCTCGGCGTTACAGGCATCACACATTCAAACATGTTAGCGATCTGAACCTAAATTTTGACTACCTAATGTCAAAAATATTTACGGGCCAATATTGAAAGACTCAAGGGGGGGGAAGAGAAAGCTATCATAAACCTAGATGGTCTGCATTGCTGCAGCAAACTAATGGCGTGGCAATGTCGGTCCCAATCCAGGAACAGACAGCATTGCTACTCATATCTTACCCGTACACTCATATGTATAGGGATTGTAAAACACAATTCCCACTCTCTTAGGATTATACAGATAATTATGTAAGTGACGAAATATCCACCTTCGACTCGGGTGTTAGCCCGTATCAAAAAGGGGACATTTTAAATTAAGATGTTATTACAAAAAAAAAAAAGCCGATATCAGCCAATGATTAAACTCCTAATCAAGGAGGGGGATATAGCTCTTGTAAGTCGTGTTGCAATATCAAATTGCTATAACACGATTAACACCTCAAAGCACCATAACCCTATATTACAGGCATGAAACCAACATATATGTGTATCCACATTGGCTAACCCAATCCACCCGATATAGATCGTGGACTGATCTGATTGGCCAATGTGGTGGCACACCTCAATCCCACTGAATTGTATAAAAATAAATTTATGTAAGACTGTATCCATGTCAATAACAAAAAATACAGTGAACACTTTTACAATTCAAACAGGATATCATATCCAAAACGTGCCCACACATTCGATCAGATATCAGAAAAATATCTCCATCTGACCAGCTATCTATAGGTAACCTGATGATGTGTTAAGCCTCCAGACTTAGAGGGGCCATGCACATCAGTACTGTGTAACCCCTCCTTAAAAAGAGGGGAGGAGGGAGAAGAAAAGGAGACTAGAAAGTAGTAGGGGAACAAACAGAAAAGAGAGGGACTTTAAAGGCCCAAAAATTCCTGAGAGTCATCCCTATGGTCATTTAACTTAAAGTATTGCAACCATACAATAGTTACTCCTTCAAGCCAAATGAATCTATGTGCCAAAATATACCATATGTCACACTAGATGAATAGGTATATAATAATACAGCATTTACTAAACCTTATTTACCTCTGGTAGTCCACATAGTAATAAATGTGCACTGAAAGGAATGTGCTATTCACGACCCAGATCAAGTTCACATCTTGGTATCAACTCCATGATCCATAATCAAACAATACAATCAAACATTATCAATGAAAGCATTGACGTCTACGTCTATGTTTAAACCATGGGGGGTATATGTTTTCAACCTATATACCCATGCCATCTATAGCTTTGAGATATTCATGACCAGACTACTCCCCCTCCAATGGGGGTTAAATTTGTCTATACCAAGAAAAATAGTATTGGAGGGGTCTCTATTGTGAGTGGTCAAATAATGCTTCGATACTGAGTGTTTTGTGAACCCCCTCCTAATGTTGTTAATATGCTCATTAAGACGCAAGGGGCGTTTGGTCCTGCCCACCTACTGCAGGCCACAAGGGCACTGCAGTAAGTAGACCACCCCCTTAGTGGAGCATGTGACTAATTTTTAGATGTGACCATGGATGTAAAACTAGTAGTTCTCCTAGCTCTACATCCATTCAGGGAGCATACTTGGCATCTCCTGCATTGGTGGTAACCTGTAAACTCCCCCAAAAAACAGGGTTTATTATCAGGGGGTTCAACACATTAGGTGCCAGTTTGTCTCTTAGGGATGGAACACCCCTAAAGACAACTTGTGGTCTACTGGGTAAGATGTTTTTTAGTACTCTATCGTTCCCCAAAATATGCCAATGCTTATTCATAAAATGTTTAATACTGTGATGCTGATTGGAAAAATTGGTAAGGTTGCAGACCTTATCTTGCCATTTCAGGGGGGGAGCAGAGGATGAAACATCTTCGGGAGGCCTTGCAGAAAGGTATGTGCAACGCGTTACCAGAGACTGGGAGGTTACAAATTCCTGGTCCTGGACAACGTGTTGCTGAGGCTTCGGTCAGTCACAGAAGGAGCGGTGGAGAAGGTGGCCTTGTGACCGATGCGTTCAGACAATTTTTTAGTCCGCAGCCCCAAGGTATGATCGGTTCAAGCAACCATCGCCAGCATCTGATTTACATGGTGCAGGAATACCTAGGGGCAAGATCAGACTTGGACACCTTTCCCATCAAAAATCCTCTGGGTTACTGGGTCTTGAGGATGGATCACTGGCCAGAGCTTGCACAGTATGCAATTGAGCTACTGGCCTGTCCTGCATCCAGCGTTCTTTCAGAACGCACATTCAGTGCTGCTGGAGGCTATGTAACCGATCACAGGGTGCGCCTGTCCACCGACTCGGTTGATCGACTGACCTTCATAAAAATGAATTGATCACCACCAGCTACCAAGCACCTGATGCTGATGTAACCGAATAATTTTTTTTGAAATGTCAGATCCCTTCAATCCTGCCTATGCTGATGCTGAGTGACTATCCTGTTATGCTGAGGGACTACCCTCTTCCTCCTCAATGATCATGCTGATAGCTTGTAAGAATTTTTTGTTCTTGGGCACCGCCACCAGTGGCTAAGACCCAATTTTTTAGACTCTTTTTAACAGGGGAGTGTAATTAAAATGTTTGATGCAATATTTTGCAGGAGGGTTCATTGCTGCGTTCAACTACAATATTTGTGAGTGGTTGCAGTGTTGTGGCCCCAGCACCAGTGCCTAAGGCACAATTTTTTCAGCCCCTGTTTAACAGGAGTGTGTAATTACAATTTTTGATGCAATACTTTTGCAGCAGGACTCATTCCTGCGCTCCATATAGAGTTTCTGTGAGGTGTTGCAGTGTTGTGGCACCAGTGCCTAAGGCCCAATTTTTCTGCCCCTGTTCAACAGGGACAAGTAATTACAATTCTTAATATAATATTTCGCAGCAGGGCCCTTTCCAGGGCCCACCAAGAGTAACTGTGAGGACTTACAGTGTTGTGGCACCACCACCACCACCACCACCAAAGGCCCAATTTTTCTACCACTGTTCAACAATGGCATGTAATTACAATTCTTGATATAATAGTTCACAGCAGGGCATTCCAGCACCCACCAAGAGTCACTTTGAGGGCTTACAGTGTTGTGGCAACACCAACACCTTAGGCCCAAATTTCTGCAGAGCATATAGGGCAGGTCCCTACTTTCAAACATCCAACTTACAAACGTCTCCTACTTGCAAGTGGAAGGAGACAACAGGAAGTGAGATGAAATCTACCCCTAGGAAGAGAAATTCTCTCCTGTAAGAGTTGATATGGGGAAAAATGTGTCTCCTCTCCTCTGATGCTTTATCCCAATCCTTGTTTCACTAAACCCCAAAGTTTCAAAAAACATTTGTTATTGGGACAGAAAGTGAGGTGAAATCTTCTGAAAAGGTGCACAGACAGCAAAGAAAATGTTACAGGGGTGATAACCCTTCCCTATATTTTCCAAAAGGCTTAAAAATAGATTTTTTGACTGGAGCTACACTTTAAAAATGTACCAGTTCAAAATTACAAACAGATTCTACTTAACAAGAAACCTACAGTCCCTGTCTTGTTTGCACCACTTGTATACTGCAGTTCAGAGTATATAGGGCCTGGGGGCCCCACGCCTTACCTTTTTTTAAATTTGGGTGCGGGGTTCCCCTTAATATCCATACAAGACCCAAAGGGCCTGGTAATGGACTGGGGGGTACCCATGCTGTTTGTCTCACAGATTTTCATCCATATTGCCGGGAACCGGACATTACATTAAAGCTGCAAGCAGTTTTAAATGACTTTTATTCCTTTAAAAATTTCATTTTGTGCAGGGACTGTTCTAAGCACAGGAAACATGTGCCACTTTACAGGCATACTATAGACACCCCCCAGGTACGACATTTAAAGGAATATTTCACTTTATTTCACTTTAGGCATCATTAAAATCAGTGCTCCCAAAAAAACTTCAGTTTTTAAAACTTTTTTTTGCATTGATACATGTCCCCTGGGGCAGGACCCGGGTCCCCAAACCCTTTTTAGGACAATAACTTGCATATTAGCCTTTAAAATTAGCACTTTTGATTTCGAACGTTCGAGTCCCATAGACTTTAACGGGGCTCTAAAGTTCGCGCAAATTTTTCGGTCCATTTGCAGGTTCTGGTTTCGAACCGAACCGGGGGGGTGTTCGGCTCATCCCTAATACCCAATATCATTCAATAGAACATATAATTAGAAAGTACTGGCCCATCCTGAGAGAAGACAGAATCCTATCCAGGATCCTACCAAAATAAAAACAGATTTGTGTATAGAAGAGCTCCCATGGAAAAAAAGTCATTCAAATCTAGGGTCAACAACAAGGAGTACCAAATAAGACGAATGATAATTTTTTTTTTTACGAATCGTTAGTAAAGTTACGAATCGTTACGAATCGTTACGAATCGTTAATGCGGCTAATGAATTGTCAGTTCTCATAACACAGAGAAAAATTCGAATCCAACTACAAATATCGAATTTCAATTTCAAGTTATGAATCGTTACGAATAGTTACGAATCGTTAGTAAATCCAACTACAAATATCAAATTTCAACTAATATGAAAGAAATTATAATAGCGGATATAACGAATGCTTTGAATGCTTCGAATGAATTCGAGATTCAGCATATCTAATATAGAGAACTGTTCCTGCACAAAGTGTAATTCTTGCAGGAAAAAAAAGCTATTTAAAAACACTCGCGGCTAATAAAAAGTCGGCTACGTAACACAGAGAACAGTCATTCATTGATTAAAAAAAAAAAAGCGTGGGGGTCCCCCCAATTCAATAACCAGGCCCTTCAAGTCTGGTATGGATATTAAGGGGGACTCCAGCCCAAAAAAAAATGGCGTGGGGTCCCCCCCAAATATCCATACCAGACCCTTCAGGTCTGGGATGGATTTTAAGGGGAACCCCAGCCAAAAAAAAAAATAAAAAAATGGCGTGGGGTCCCCCTCAAAATCCATACCAGACCCTTTATCCGAGCACGCAACCTGGCAGGCCGCAGGAAAGGAGGGGGGGACGAGAGCGCCCCCCCCTCCCGCCTGTACCGTACCAGGCCACATGCCCTCAACATTGGGAGGGTGCTTTGGGGTCCCCCCCAAAGCACCTTGTCCCCATGTTGATGAGGACAAGGGCCTCATCCCCACAACCCCCTGGCCGGTGGTTGTGGGGGTCTGCGGGCGGGGGGCTTATCGGAATCTGGAAGCCACCTTTAACAAGGGGACCCCCAGATCCCGGCCCCCCCCCTTGTGTGAAATGGTAAGGGGGTACAAAAGTACCCCTACCATTTCACCAAAAAAGTGTCAAAAATGTTAAAAATGACAGGAGACGGTCTTTGACAATTCCTTTATTAAAATCTTCTTTCTTCTTTCTTCATCCTTCGGTTTCTTCATCTTCTCCTTCCGTCATCTTCTTCCATCTTCTTCCATCTTCTTCTTCCTTCGATTCGCTTCTTCTTGCTCCGGTCTTCTCGTCCTTCTCGTCCGGCATCGGCGTCTCTTCTCGCAGGCCGCTTCTCGCAATGGGAGGCTCCCGCTTTGTGAGGCTTCGCTGCGGCTGACAGGTCTTTTATAATGGAGGGCACCTGGTGACCCCGCCCCCTCTGACGCACGGGGACGTCATGGGGAATTCCCTATGGCTTTCCCCATTATGTCAGAGGGGGGCGGGGCCACCAGGTGCCCTCCGTTATAAAAGACCTGTCAGCCGCAGCGAAGCCTCACAGAGCGGGAGCCTCCCATTGCGAGGAGCGGCCTGCGAGAAGAGACGCCGATGCCGGACGAGAAGGACGAGAAGACCGGAGCAAGAAGAAGCGAATCGAAGGAAGAAGAAAATGGAAGAAGAAGATGGAAGAAGATGGAAGAAGATGACGGAAGGAGAAGATGAAGAAACCGAAGGATGAAGAAAGATGAAAGAAGATTTTAATAAAGGAATTGTCAAAGACCGTCTCCTGTCATTTTTAACATTTTTGACACTTTTTTGGTGAAATGGTAGGGGTACTTTTGTACCCCCCTTACCATTTCACACAGGGGGGGGCCGGGATCTGGGGGTCCCCTTGTTAAAGGGGGCTTCCAGATTCCGATAAGCCCCCCGCCCGCAGACCCCCACAACCACCGGCCAGGGTTGTGGGGATGAGGCCCTTGTCCTCATCAACATGGGGACAAGGTGCTTTGGGGGTCTCAGACCCCCAAAGCATCCTCCCAATGTTGAGGGCATGTGGCCTGGTACGGTTCAGGAGGGAGGGGGGGCCGCTCTCGTCCCCCCCTCTTTTCCTGCGGCCTGCCAGGTTGCGTGCTCGGATAAGGGTCTGGTATGGATTTTATGGGGGACCCCACGCTATTTTTTTGGGCTAGGGTTCCCCTTAAAATCCATCCCAGACCTCAAGGGTCTGGTATGGATTTTGAGGGGGACCCTACACCATTTTTTTTTTTTTTGGCTGGGGTCCCCCTTTATATCCATCCCAGACCTGAAGGGCCTGGTTATTGAATTTGGGGGGACCCCTATGCTTTTTTTTTATCAATGACTTCAATGAATGACTGTTCTCTGTATTACGGATCCAACAATTCATTTGCCGGCAATAGCTGCGAGTGATTTTAAATAGTTTTTTTTTCCTGCAAAAATGACATTGTGCAGGAACAGTTCTCTATATTAGATATACTGAATCTCGAATCATTCGAAGCATTCGTTATATCCGCTATTATAATTTCTTTCATATTAGTTGAAATTAGATATTTGTTAGTTGTGGTATTCGAATTGTTCTCTTAGACAGTTCTAAACACGGGAAACATGCCCCCCCTTCATAGGCATACTATAGAGTATATAGTATATAGAAGGGGGTCATGTTTCCCGTGCTTAGAACTGTCTCTGTACAATGTGTCATTTTTGCAGGAAAAAAAAAGCTATTTAAAATCACTCGCGGCTAATTGCCGATTCCCGTAATACAGAGAACAATTCGAATACAACAACTAACAAATATCTAATTTCAACTAATATGAAAGAAAATATAATAGCGGATATAACGAATGCTTCGAATGATTCGAGATTCAGTATATCTAATATAGAGAACTGTTCCTGCACAGTGTCATTTTTGCAGGAAAAAAAAACTATTTAAAATCACTCGCAGCTATTGCCGGCAAATGAATTGTCGGATCCGTAATACAGAGAACAGTCATTCATTGAAGTCATTGATAAAAAAATGCGTAGGGGTCCCCCCAAATTCAATAACCAGGCCCTTCAGGTCTGGGATGGATATTAAGGGGGACCCCAGCCAAAAAAAAAAAAAAAATGGCATAGGGTCCCCCTCAAAATCCATATCAGACCCTTGAGGTCTGGGATGGATTTTAAGGGGAACCCTAGCCAAAAAAAATGGCGTGGGGTCCCCCATAAAATCCATACCAGACCCTTATCCGAGCACGCAACCTGGCAGGCCGCAGGAAAAGAGGGGGGGACGAGAGCGGCCCCCCCCTCCCGCCTGAACCGTACCAGGCATCATGCCCTCAACATTGGGAGGATGCTTTGGGGGTCTGAGACCCCCAAAGCACCTTGTCCCCATGTTGATGAGGACAAGGGCCTCATCCCCACAACCCTGGCCGGTGGTTGTGGGGGTCTGCGGGCGGGGGGCTTATCGGAATCTGGAAGCCCCCTTTAACAAGGGGACCCCCAGATCCCGGCCCCCCCCTGTGTGAAATGGTAAGGGGGTACAAAAGTACCCCTACCATTTCACCAAAAAAGTGTCAAAAATGGTAAAAATGACAGGAGACGGTCTTTGACAATTCCTTTATTAAAATCTTCTTTCTTCTTTCTTCATCCTTCGGTTTCTTCATCTTCTCCTTCCGTCATCTTCTTCCATCTTCTTCTTCTTCCATCTTCTTCTTCGATTTTCTTCTTCCTTCGATTCGCTCCTTCTTGCTCCGGTCTTCTCGTCCGGCATCGGCGTCTCTTCTCGCAGGCCGCTCCTCGCAATGGGAGGCTCCCGCTCTGTGAGGCTTCGCTGCGGCTGACAGGTCTTTTATAATGGAGGGCACCTGGTGACCCCGCCCCCTCTGACGCAATGGGGAAAGCCATAGGGAATTCCCCATGACGTCCCCATTGCGTCAGAGGGGGCGGGGTCACCAGGTGCCCTCCATTATAAAAGACCTGTCAGCCGCAGCGAAGCCTCACAGAGCGGGAGCCTCCCATTGCGAGGAGCGGCCTGCGAGAAGAGACGCCGATGCCGGACGAGAAGGACGAGAAGACCGGAGCAAGAAGAAGCGAATCGAAGGAAGAAGAAGATGGAAGAAGATGGAAGAAGATGACGGAAGGAGAAGATGAAGAAACCGAAGGATGAAGAAAGAAGAAAGAAGATTTTAATAAAGGAATTGTCAAAGACCGTCTCCTGTCATTTTTACATTTTTGACACTTTTTTGGTGAAATGGTAGGGGTACTTTTGTACCCCCTTACCATTTCACACAGGGGGGGGCGGGATCTGGGGGTCCCCTTGTTAAAGGGGGCTTCCAGATTCCGATAACCCCCCCGCCCGCAGACCCCCACAACCACCGGCCAGGGTTGTGGGGATGAGGCCCTTGTCCTCATCAACATGGGGACAAGGTGCTTTGGGGGGGACCCCAAAGCACCCTCCCAATGTTGAGGGCATGTGGCCTGGTACGGTTCAGGCGGGAGGGGGGGCGCTCTCGTCCCCCCCTCTTTTCCTGCGGCCTGCCAGGTTGCGTGCTCGGATAAAGGGTCTGGTATGGATTTTTTTTTTTTTTTTTTTTTTGGCCGGGGTTCCCCTTAAAATCCATCCCAGACCTGAAGGGTCTGGTATGGATATTTGGGGGGGACCCCACGCCATTTTTTTTTTGGCTGGGGTCCCCCTTAATATCCATACCAGACCTGAAGGGCCTGGTTATTGAATTTGGGGGGACCCCTACGCTTTTTTTTTTTTTTTTATATCAATGAATGACTGTTTTTTAAATAGCTTTTTTTTCTGCAAAAATTACACTTTGTCATTCGAATCATTCGAATTCATTCGAATGCATTCAAATTCATTCGTTATATCTGCTATAATAATTTTGTTTGAATTAGTTGAAATTTGATATTGGTAGTTGGATTCGAATAATTTGGAGCTGAAATTCGTAAACGGAATTTTTCCTGCAAAAATGACACTTTGTCATTCGAATTCATTCGAATCCATTCAAATTCATTCGAATCATTCGGCGACGAAATTCGTAAACGGAATTCGTAAAAAAAAAAATTTGTACTACAGATTCGTAAATTCGTACGAATTTCGAAAAATTCGTACGAATTACGAATTCGTACGAAACGAATCGCACATGTCTATGCCCCTGTCACCTCCAATATGTGGGCAGGACCCCCCGCCCTCATTTTAAGGAAGTACATGACAGGGACCCCACAGGACTGATTTTCTATGGGATAGATCAAATTAATGATCACTGGAAAGGCAGCAATAAGTCCTTGTCTCACAGAACGAGACAAGGGGGATATATAGGTTGGAGTCCCTGGCATCGGGGGACCTTAAACTGGACATTGACCTCAACTGTTTTATATCAAACTTCTGAATATGATTATTATTATCATTATCCTTTGCACTATATCAAACTTCCAAGCATAAAAATATAAAAATGTTTATAATTTTCTCTGAAACATCAGTGTCCAGTATCATAGCAGACCCTTATCCGAGCACGCAGCCCAGCCGGTCAGGAAAAAGGGTGGGGACGAGTGAGCGCACCCCCCCCTGAGCCGTACCAGGCCGTGTGCCCTCAACATGGGGGGGGGTGCTTTGGGGAAGCACCTTGTCCCCATGTTGATGAGGACAAGGGCGTCTTCCCAACAACCCTGGCCGTTGGTTTTCAGGGGGCAGGGGGCTTATCAGAATCCGGGAGCCCCCTTTAATAAAGGGGCTCCCAGATCCTAGCCCCCAACCTATGTGAATGAGTATGGGGTACATGGTACCCCTACCCATTCACCTGAGGGGAAAAAGTGTCAATAAAAAACACACAACACAGGTTATTAAAGTAGTTTATTAGACAGCTCCGGGGTCTTCTTCCGACTTCGGGGGTCTTCTCGCCAGGCTCCTCCACAATCTTCTCTTTTACCGCTCTTTTACTAGAGGAGGAGCCCGGCTTTCTACTTTGTCGCCGCCACCATCCGGGGGTCTTCTTCCAACTTCAGGGGTCTTGTCCCACTCCTCAATTGTTTCTGCCGGGCCTCCACTATCTTCTTGCAGCTCTTTTACTAGCGTCGGCCCGGTCTTCTGGTTCGTTGCTGTCGCTGTTGTCGCCACCGCCTTGTTCTTGTTCTCGTTCCTTCTTCTCTTCTTCCGATGTTGACACGACGCTCTCTCCGCCTGTAATGGCCGGGACGCCATTCCACGGGACTGTGCCATAACAAGGTGACCCCGCCCCTTATACCTATATAAATCGCCGTGCAACGCATCCCTGGCATTACAAGCATCAACATCGGAAGAAGGAAGAAGAAGCAGAAGGCGGCGACAACGACGAACCAGAAGACCGGGCCAATGCTAGTAAAAGAGCTGCAAGAAGATAGTGGAGGCCCGGCAGAAGAAACGAAGAAAGAACATGACCCCCGAAGTCGGAAGAAGACCCCCGGACGGCGGCGACGAAGGAGAAAGCCGGGCTCCTCCGCTAGTAAAAGAGCGGTAAAAGAGCAGAAGATAGCAGAGAAGCCCGAAGAGAAGACCCCCGAAGTCGGAAGAAGACCCCCGGAGCTGTCTAATAAACTACTTTAAAAACCTGTGTTGTGTTTTTTTTATTAACACTTTTTCCCTCAGGTGAATTAAAGGGGGCTCCCGGATTCTGATAAGCCCCCTGCCCGCAGACCCCGAAAACCAACTGGCCAGGGTTGTCGGGAAGAGGCCCTTGTCCTCATCAACATGGGGACAAGGTGCTTTGGGGTGGCAGGGTACGGTTCAGGAGGGGGGGCGCGTCCCCATCCCCTTTCCTGACTGGCCGGGCTGCGTACTTGGATAAGGGTCTGGTATGGATTTTGGGGGGACCCCCACGCCGTTTTTTCGTAGGGGTTCCCCTTTAAATCCATACCAGGCGATGGGGCTAGCAAGGTGTCAATCTCGCCGATGGAGGTGGCGACATTGACTTCCTTTGCTAGTCCCGTCTACCTGGAGTCACGTTCTAAATTAATCCGTGTGTGGGCAAGTCCGTTCATTTCAAAAGTCTGGCGGACTAGCACACAGACGGCCGGATTAGTCCGGCAGACAATTTTGAGTCAAGACTTCTTTCTAAGTCCGCCAGACTTTTGGGAAGAAAAATTCCGCCGAAGCCCACACACAGACGGATTGTCCGCCGAACCAAGTCCGCCGGATAGTCCGATCGTGTGTACGTGACATTACAAGCAATTATTAGTCACACATGTTCAGGGTCTTCATGTGGGAGATTTCCGATTTAACCGGAAAGCACATGCAGACCAGATAGAAAAATATCACAATCTTGTATTTGTACTTGCACATTCATTTTTAAAACCCAAAGTAATCACAGGGATAAAATATGACTAAAAAAAGGAGCACCAACCAATACATAAAAATTCCTTGGTAAAGAGAACACAGAAAACATTCCTTACCCCCACTGGTCACCTGGGATAAGCGACCCAAATAGTGCTTCACTTTTCAGGTGACAGAAGTGAAAAACACCCTCCCTGCTTGCACACTCACCCGGAAAGAGTGATTCACTGTTGAGAATCACTCTTTGGGTGATGGGCAGCACCACCAACCCTATACCTGTAAAAATTATTTTCAAGGGGGTTACAGTTGGGACCACCTCATGGGAGGCAGCAGCCCTGCCCACACCTAAGCGCTGAATATAACCAAATATAAATCCTAAAGTATGTCACCCTGACAGCCATACATTTCAATGGGACATTTTGAATAAGAAGCCAAGCTATTCCTATATGAAAACCATCTTGACTTACACAAATTCCACTTGTTTTATACTCATTGGGCATCTTACTATATAGGAAAGTAAAATTTTCCCTGAGCGAAGTGATATAAATTCTAAAATATGGCACCCTGACAGCCATACATTTCAATGGGAAATTTTGAATAAGAAGCCAAGCTATTCCTATATGAAAACCATCTTGGCTCACCCAAGTTCCACTTGTTTTATACTCATTGGGCATCCTACTATATAGGAAAGTTCAATTTTCCCCAAGCCAAGTGATATGAATCATAAAATATGCAAAAAAAAAAAATAAGAAAAAAAGAAAATATCGCCCTGGGACTTATATGAGGTGGGCACCACTAAGCCAATAAAAGTAACAACAGTATATATTTTTATTCAGTAAAAGTATTACATGCATTATTGTCATCAGAGAAAAACACTTCATACAAAGTACATATAACTGGGTAGAATAAAATTAGTAATAATAGTAGTAATGGTACATTTGTGTATGAACAATCACATAGAATACAAACATCAGGTGAAAGGATATCATTTTGGTATATGGCATGATAGTGGTATTTAACCCCTTCACATCCCGCCCATGTACATATGATGCCCAGCAGGTGGATCTCCCATCCTGGGTGGGCGTCATATGACGTCCTCCCATTCCCGGCCGCCTGGGGGGCACGCGTGCGCCGGCGGCGGCGCGCGCGCGCCCGCAGCATCGCTCTGGACCCGGTGCGCGTGCCCGGCGGCCGCGATGTCCGCCGGGCACCCGCGATTGCCCCTTAAAACAGCGGGACCGTGGAGCTGTGTGTGTAAACACACAGCTCCACGTCCTGTCAGTGGCGAGGAGACCAATCATGTGTTCCCAGTACGGAGGAACACCGATCGGTCTCCTCCTCTTGTGAGTCCCCTCCTACCTTAGGGAACATTTTAACCCCTGCAGCGCCCCCTAGTGTTAACCCCTTCCCTGCCAGTCACATTTACACAGTAATCAATGCAATTTTAAAGCAACGATCGCTGTGTAAATGTGAATGGTCCCAAAAATGTGTCAAAAGTGTCCGAAGTGTCCGCCGCAATGTCGCAGTCACAAAAAAAAAAAAATCGCAGATTGCCGCCATTACTAGTAAATAAAAAAAAAAATGCAATAAATCTATCCCCTATTTTGTAGACGCTATAACTTTTGCGGAAACTGATCAATATACGCTTATTGCGATTTTTTTTTACCAAAAATATGTAGAAGAATACGTATCGGCCTAAACTGAGTAAAAAAATATAATTTTTTTTTAAAAAAATGGATATTTATTATAGCAAAAAGTAAAAAATATTGTGTTTTTTTTTTTCAAAATTGTCGCTCTTCTTTTGTTTATAGCGCAAAAAATTAAAACCGCAGAGGTGATCAAATACCACCAAAAGAAAGCTCTATTTGTGGGAAAAAAAGGACGTCAATTTTGTTTGAGTGTAACGTCGCACGACCGCGCAATTGTTAGTTAAAGCGACGCATTGCCGAATCGCAAAAAGTGCTCTGGTAAGGAAGGGGGTAAAATCGCCCGGTGCTGAAGCGGTTAAAGGTAGAGGTAAGAGGGGCCTAATAAGTAGAGGCCCCATACTTACCACTACACATAGCCGAGCCAACGGGTGTGAAGCCTCCAGACAGCGGCAGCAGCTGTCTCGCCAGGGAGCTGAGGAGGCGGAGCCAGAAGAAACCCCACTCAGGGCAGATTGGAGGGAAAGCATTGCATGGATGCAAGAAGGAAAGGATTCCCCCACTGTGGGGTTTTTAGGCAGCTTGTGACAAATGGAGTTGAAAAAGGTATATAAAGTAAAATGGTTTATTCAAAAATGGGTATAACAAAATAAATGAATTAGGACATGAGCTCCAGTGCAGAACAATTAAAACATGGATATATAATGCGGACTTGTCAAAACTATTAACCACATGTACAATATAAATCATGGGGTAGTAGGATGAACCTGACGCGTTTCAACCCACTAGGGGTCTTCTTCAGAGGGGTACGTCCACTAGAAGAAACATACTGTCAATATATTTATCACAATATCGTTGCAGTTAGGCAATAATCTATGATGCAGTAATGTTTAGTATAGTTACCACAAAGGGCATATATCCAAAAGGTAAAATGTAGAAAGAGTCCTCCCACGTGGAGAATCCTTAATGTAGAGGTGTTTCTCGTCTCACCCGGAGGATGCCAGAGTGTTCTAAGTCCGTCAATGAAACCACATGGGCCAGAGTTTCCAAGCGTGTCTTACGAGGAGTCACACTAAAATGCATGGATTGAACCCTCTGCCTTTAAATACCAGTATCATGCCATATACCAAAACTATATCCTTTTACCTTAGGTACAGTTCATACACATCTACCCCTGAAGAGCGAGCTAGGAGTCGTGAAACATGTCGGGTACACCTGATGTTTGTATGCTATGTAATTGTTCATACACAAATGTACCATTACTACTATTATTACTAATTTTATTCTACCCAGTTATATGTACTTTGTATAAAGTGGGTTTTCTCTGATGACAATAATGCATATAATACTTTTACTGAATAAAAATATATACTGTATTTACTCTTACTTTTATTGGCTTAGTGGTGCCCACCTCATATAAAGTCCCAGGGCGATAGTTTCTCTTTTTTTGCATATTACAGGGATGGAGGTGTGTTACTGGTGACACCAGACATTACCTTGTTTCTGAATCATAAAGTATAGCACCAAACTTGTCACCCTGTCACCCATGCATTTCAACAGGAAATTTCGAATAAGAAGCCAAGCAGGGGTGGGCTGGGCCGGGGGGCAAGGTGGCAATTTCCCCCCAGGCCGTCCCATCTTGTATGCAAAACGGCCGGCGGCCGCCCACTAACTTTTTTTTTTTTTTTTTTTTTTAGAAGTCGTCCCAGGGGCACGGCCGCAGCAGCGTGTTCTTTCACAAACGTAGCCACAGCGTAGTTCTATCTATCTACGCTGTGGCATTCTGGGAGATGTAGTCCATGCGACCGTCCTGTGATTGGCCGAACAGGGTCATGTGCGGGCGGCCGACATGGGCACCTGCGATTGGCCCGGCGAGGCTGGTTACTTGTGGAGCGATCTGTGGGTGGCAACCACTAGCTGCAGGAGTCCCGCCTCTCTGCCAGTGCCTGGCGCTCTGTGTTTTTTCTGAGGACACTCTCTCTCTCTCTCTCTCATCTACCCCCTCCCAGTCACCTCCTCTGTTAGTGCACATGCCCTCTCTGTCAGTGTAGTGTACCCCCTCTCTGTTAGCCCCCCCTCTCTATCAGTGTAGTGTACCCCCTCTCTGTTAGCCCCCCTCTCTATCAGTGTAGTGTACCCCCTCTCTGTTAGCCCCCATCTCTATCAGTGTAGTGTACCCCCTCTCTGTTAGCCCCCCTCTCTATCAGTGTCCCCCTCTCTATCAGTGCCCCCCTCTCTATCAGTGTCCCCCCTCTCTATCAGTGTCCCCCCTCTCTATCAGTGTCCCCCCTCTCTATCAGTGTCCCCCTCTCTATCAGTGTCACCCCCTCTATCAGTGTCACCCCTCTCTATCAGTGTCACCCCTCTCTATCAGTGTCACCCCTCTCTATCAGTGTCACCTCTCTCTATCAGTGTCCCCCTCTCTATCAGTGTCCCCCTCTCTATCAGTGTCACCCCTCTCTATCAGTGTCCCCCTCTCTATCAGTGTCCCCCCTCTCTATCAGTGCCCCCTCTCTATCAGTGTCCCCCCTCTCTATCAGTGTACCCCTCTCTATCAGTACCCCCCTCTCTATCAGTGCCCCCCCTCTCTATCAGTGTCCCCCTCTCTATCAGTGTCCCCCTCTCTATCAGTGTAGTGTACCCCCTCTCTGTTAGCCCCCATCTCTATCAGTGTAGTGTACCCCCTCTCTATCAGTGCCCCCCTCTCTATCAGTGTAGTGTACCCCCTCTCTATCAGTGTCCCCCTCTCTGTTAGCCCCCATCTCTATCAGTGTAGTGTACCCCCTCTCTGTTAGCCCCCCTCTCTATCAGTGTCCCCCCTCTCTATCAGTGCCCCCCTCTCTATCAGTGTCCCCCCTCTCTATCAGTGTCCCCCCTCTCTATCAGTGTCACCCCTCTCTCAGTGTCACCCCTCTCTATCAGTGTCCCCCTCTCTATCAGTGTCACCCCTCTCTATCAGTGCCCCCCTCTCTATCAGTGTCCCCCCTCTCTATCAGTGTCACCCCTCTCTATCAGTGTCACCCCTCTCTATCAGTGTCCCCCCTCTCTATCAGTGTCCCCCCTCTCTATCAGTGTCCCCCTCTCTATCAGTGTCCCCCCCCCCCCCCTCTCTATCAGTGTCCCCCCTCTCTATCAGTGTCCCCCTCTCTATCAGTGCCCCCTCTCTATCAGTGCCCCCCTCTCTATCAGTGTCACCCCTCTCTATCAGTGTCCCCCTCTCTATCAGTTACCCCCTCTCTATCAGTGTAGTGTGCCCCCTCTCTGTTAGCCCCCATCTCTATCAGTGTCACCCCTCTCTATCAGTGTACCCCCTCTCTGTTAGCCCCCCTCTCTATCTGTGCCCCCCTCTCTATCAGTGTCACCCCTCTCTATCAGTGTCACCCCTCTCTATCAGTGTCCCCCTCTCTATCAGTGTCCCCCTCTCTATCAGTGTCACCCCTCTCTATCAGTGCCCCCCTCTCTATCAGTGTCCCCCTCTCTATCAGTGTCACCCCTCTCTATCAGTGTCACCCCTCTCTATCAGTGTCCCCCTCTCTATCAGTGTCCCCCTCTCTATCAGTGTCCCCCTCTCTATCAGTGCCCCCCTCTCTATCAGTGTCCCCCTCTCTATCAGTGTCCCCCCTCTCTATCAGTGCCCCCCTCTCTATCAGTGTCCCCCTCTCTATCAGTGTCACCCCTCTCTATCAGTGTCACCCCCTCTCTATCAGTGTCCCCCTCTCTATCCCCTCTCTATCAGTGTCACCCCTCTCTATCAGTGTCCCCCTCTCTGTCAGTGTCCCCCCTCTCTATCAGTGTCACCCTCTCTATCAGTGTCACCCCTCTCTATCAGCCCGCCCCTCTCTCTGTCAGTGCCCCCTCTCTATCAGTCCGCCCCTCTCCTGTCAGTGCAGCCTCTCTATCAGCCCCCCCCTCTCCTGTCAGCTCGCCCCTCTGTCAGTGCTGCCCCTTTCTGTCAGTACCACCCCTCTCTGTCCGCCTCTGTCAGCCACAGCAGAGTGCACCATGCCAGCCAGCCACCCACTGACCCACAGCAGGGAGCCAGGCCAGCCTCCCGCAGCAGTGTGCACTGTGCCAGCCACCCACCCACTGACCCACAGCAGGGAGCCAGGCCAGGCAGCCACCCACGGTGACCCACCCACAGCAGGGCCAAGGTGCCAGCCAGTCACCCACGGTGACCCACCCACACCAGGAAACCAGCCAGCCACACCAGGAGCCAGCCACAGTGACCCACCCACAGCAGCGTGCCAGCCAGCCACCCCCAGGAGCCAACCAGCCACTGTGATCATCCACAGCAGGATGCCAGCCAGCCACCAACGGTGACCCACCCACACCAGGAAGCCAGCCAGCCACAGCAGGGTGCTGACCAGCCACCCACAGGAGCCAGCCAGCCACCCACAGGAACCAGCCACAGAGGACGCAGGAGTCAGCCACCAACAGGAGCCAGCCAGCCACTAACAGGAGCCAGCCACAGAGGACGTGGGAGCCAGCCACAGTGGATGCAGCAGCCAGCCAGCCACCAACAGGAGCCAGCCAGCCACAGAGGACACGGGAGCCAGCCACCAACAGGAGCCAGCCACAGAGGACGTGGGAGCCAGCCAGCCACAGAAGATGCAAGAGCAAGCCACAGAGGACGCAGGAGCCAGCCAGCCACCAACAGGAGCCAGCCACAGAGGATGCAGCAGCCAGCCAGCCAGCCAGCCACCAACAGGAGCCAGCCACAGAGGATGCGGGAGCCAGCCAGCCACAGAGGATGCAAGAGCAAGCCACAGAGGACGCAGGAGCCAGCCAGCCACCAACAGGAGCCAGCCACAGAGGATGCAGCAGCCAGCCAGCCAGCCAGCCAGCCACAGAGGATGCAAGAGCAAGCCACAGAGGACGCAAGAGCCAGCCAGCCACCAACAGGAGCCAGCCACAGAGGATGCAGCAGCCAGCCAGCCACATACAGGAGCCAGCCACAGAGGATGCGGGAGCCAGCCAGCCACAGAGGATGCAAGAGCCAGCCACCAACAGGAGCCAGCCACAGAGGACGCAGGAGCCAGCCAGCCACAGAGGATGCGAGAGCCAGCCACAGCTACAGTACCCAAAGTTAAGGTAAGAGGAACACTACACAGTGCCAATTTTATTTTTACTTTGTGAGATTTTGGGGCAGGGGTGAGAGTCATGGCACAAGGAGGGGGTCCCATGAGGACCAGAGTGAATGAAGGTGTTCACTGTACACTCTGTTAGAAAGAGCCCCCCCCCCCCCCCCCAGGTCGCATTATACTCCTTTGAAGTCTCCAATGGGTCATGGAGGGGGTCTCTCTCTAACAGACACTTTCTAATGGACACTGTTGGGCCACTTTCACACTGGGGCGTTTTTCAGGCGGTACAGCGCTAAAAATAGCGCCTGTATACCGCCTGAAAAAATCCGGCCCCTTTCACTCCAGTGTGAAAGCCGGCGGGCTTTCACACTGGAGCGGTGCGCTAGCAGGACGGTCAAAAAAGTCCTGCTAGCAGCATCTTTGGAGCGGTATAGGAGCGGTGTATTCACCGCTCCTATACCGCTCCTTCCCATTGATTTGAATGGGACACCGCGGTAATACCGCTATGGCGGCGCTCTGCGGGGGATATTAACCCTTTTTCGGCCGCTCGCGGGGGGTAAAACCGCACTGCGAGCTGCCAAATACCGCGGTCAAAACGATGGTAAAGCAGCGCTAAATATAGCGCTGCTTTACCGTCACCGCGGCTCCCCGCCCCAGTGTGAAAGGGGCCTTAGAGAGAGACCCCCCCCCCCCCAGGTCCCATTAGACTCTGTTTTAGTCTCTAATGGGGCCTGAAAGGGACACTTTCTAACAGCAGGGAGCCAGGCCAGCCACCTGCAGCAGGGTGCACTGTGCCAGCCAGCCACCCACCCACTGACCCACAGCAGGGAGCCTGCTGGCCGCTAGCCATGGCCTGTGCGTTCTGCTGGCCTGTGGGTCCTGCTGGCCATGGCCAGCTCACAGCAGGACCCACAGTGTTGAGGGCTATTTTTAGACTACTAGGTGGGCACTGGCCTGGGGCAGGGTGAATAGGGTGTATGGGGGGGATAGATGGGATGTGGGGTTCAGCTGCAGGTGTCAGGGTCTCTCACCTCAGCGATGGCAGCTGCCTGTGCCAGCTCAGCGGGTCCCTGAGCTGATGGGAACTGGTGAGGCTGCGCTGATGGGCACTGGTGATGGTGGGCTGATTCGGTGGTTCAGTGGGCCACTTGACTGGACTTGCCCCCCAGGCCTAAGGCTGCCAGCCCTCCCCTGAAGCCAAGCTATTCCTGTATGAAAACCATCTTGGCATCCCCAAATTACACTTGTTTTATACTCATTGGGCATCCTACTATATAGGAAAGTTCAATTTGGACGGAGCCAAGTGATATAAACCATGAAATATGGCACCAAACTTGGCAACCGGACAGCCATGCATTTCAATCGGAAATTTTGAATAAGAAGCCAAGTTATTCCTATATGAAAACCATCTTGGCCCAAATTCTACTTGTTTGATATTAATTGAGCATAATTCTATTTAGAAAAGTTAAATTTGGCCCGAGCCAAATTGGTTGTCATGGTGCCACGTTTGGTGCCATATTTTATGATTTTGATCACTTAGCTCTGTCCAAATTGAACTTTCCTATATAGAAGAATGCCCAAGGAGTATAAAACAAGTGGAATTTGGGTGAGCCAAGATGGTTTTCATATAGGAATAGCTTGGCTTCTTATTCAGAATTTCACATTGAAATGCATTACTGTCAGGGTGCCATATTTTATGATTTATATCACTTGGCTTAGGCCAGATTGGACTTTAACTAATAGAAGGATGCCCAATGAGTATAAAACAAGTGGAATTTGGGTGAGCCAAGATGGTTTCATATAGGAATAGCTTGGCTTCTTATTCAAAGTTTCCCTATGAAATGTATGGTTGTCATGGGGCCACGTTTGGTGCCATATTTTATGATTTATATCACTTGGCTCTGGCTAAATTGAACTTTCCTATATAGTAGGATGCCCAATGAGTATAAAATAAGTGGAATTTGGGTGAGACAAGATGTTTTTTGATATAGGAATAGCTTTGCTTTGTATTCAGAATTTTCCATTGAAATGCATGGATGTTTTGGTGCCTCGTTTGGTGCCATATTTTAGGATTTAGATCACTTTGCTTGGGCCAAATTGAACTTTCGTATATAGTAGGATGCCCAATGAGTATAAAACAAGTGGAATTTGGGTGAGCCAAGATGGTTTTCATATAGGAATAGCTTGGCTTCTTATTCAAACTTTCACATTGAAAAGTATGGCTGTCAGGGTGCCATATTTTAGGATTTATATCACTTGGCTCAGGCCAAATTGAACTTTCCTATATATTAGGATGCCCAATGAGTATAAAACAAGTGGAATTTGGGTGAGCCAAGATGGTTTTCATATATGAGTAGCTTGGCTTCTTAATTGGAATTTCCCATTGAAATCTATGTCTGTCAAGATGACAATTTATATGATTTATATCACTTGGCTCGGGCCATATTGATATTTCCTATATAGTAGGATGCCCAATGAGTATAAAACAAGTTGAATTCGGGTGAGCCAAGATGGTTTTCATATAGGAAAAGCTTAGCTTCTTATTTAAAAATTCCCTTTGAAATGTATGGCTGTCAGGGTGCCATATTTTAGGATTTATATCACTTGACTTGAGCTAAATAGAATTTTCCTATATAGTAGGATGCCCAATGAGTATAAAATCAGTGGAATTTTGGTGAGCCAAGATGGTTTTCATATAGGAATAGCTTGGCTTATTATTCAAAATTTCCCATTGAAATGCATGGCTGTCATGGTGCCTCGTTTGGTGCCATATTTTATGATTTAGATCACTTGGCTCGGGCCATATTGAACTTTCCTATTTAGTAGGATGCCCAATGAGTATAAAACAAGTGGAATTTGGGTGAGCCAAGATGGTTTTCATATAGGAATAGCTTAGCTTCTTATTCTGAATTTCCCATTGAAATGTATGGCTGTCAGGATGACAATTTATATGATTCATATCACTTGGCTCAGACCAGATTGATCTTTCCTATATACTAAGATGCCAAATGAGTATAAAACAAGTGGAATTTGGGTGAGCCAAGATGGTTTTCATATAGGAATAGCTTGGCTTATTATTCAAAATTTCCCATTGAAATGTATGGCTGTCAGGGTGCCATATTTTAGGATTTATATCACTTGGCTCGGGCCAAATTCAACTTTCCTATATATTAGGATGCCCCCAATGAGCATAAAACAAGTGGAATTTAGGTGAGCCAAGATGGTTTTCATAAAACAAGTGGAATTTAGGTGAGCCAAGATGGTTTTCATATAGGAATAGCTTGGCTTCTTATTCAGAATTTCCCATTGAAATGTATGGCTGTCAGAATGACAATTTATATGATTTATATCACTTGGCTCGGACCAAATAGATCTATTCTATATAGTAGGATGCCAAATGAGTATAAAACAAGTGGAATTTGCGTGAGCCTAGATGGTTTTCATATAGGAATAGCTTGGCTTCTTATTCAAAATTTCCAATTGAAATGTATGGCTGTCAGGGTGCCATATTTTAGGATTTATATCACTTGGCTCAGGCCAAATTGAACTTTCCTATATAGTAGGATGCCCAATGAGTATAAAACAAGTGGAATTTGGGTGAGCCAAGATGGTTTTCATATAGGAATAGCTTGGCTTATTCAAAATTTCCCATTGAAATGCATGGCTGTCATGGTGCCTCGTTTGGGGCCATATTTTATGATTTAGATCACTTGGCTTGGGCCATATTGAACTTTCCTATTTAGTAGGATGCCCAATGAAAATAAAACAAGTGGAATTTGGGTGAGCCAATATTGTTTTCATATAGGAATAGATTGGCTTCTTATTCAAAGTTTCCCTATGAAATGTATGGGGCTACGTTTGGTGCCATATTTTATGATTTATATCACTTGGCTGGGCTAAATTGAACTTTCCTATACTTTATAGTATGATGCCCAATGAGTATAAAACAAGTGGAATTTGGGTGACCCAAGATGGTTTTTGATATAGGAATAGCTTGGCTTCTTATTCAGAATTTTTCTTTGAAATGCATGGATGTCAGGGTGCCATATTTTAGGATTTATATCACTCAGCTCGGGCCAAATTGAACTTTCCTATATAGTAGGATGCCCAATGAGTATAAAACAAGTGGAATTTGGGTGAGCCAAGATGGTTTTCATATAGGAATAGCTTGGCTTCCTATTCTGAATTTCCCTTTGAAATGCATTATTTTTTTTAAACTGTTTTTATTAATCTTCATTACATACATAATACATTCACAACCGTATTACATAACCAATTTTACATATTTCAGTAGGATCATTCTCCTTATTAAACAAATACATCCCTACATAACATATTTTTGACAATCGTGGTATCGAAGACAAAATAGGCATTTCTGTGATACTAACCCGGTAATGAAGATAAACTTGTACTTATTCTTGTCACTACACCCTCAAATAATAATAACGGTATCATTGCCACATTTATGTTGAACAAAAAGCATCAGAGTTCTTAATCGCATCTTTGATGAGATCATCAGTGCCCTCATATAGCAAATTCTGTGTTCCTTTACCTTTCTATTCTCAATTTGTCCCTGGTAGATATTGGCCTATTAGTATTCATTCTAAACAATATAAGATGTCGTTTCCACATTAGGAGTTTAGTCCACTTCAGGGTATTCGCAAGCCTCAACAAGGTCTGTCCACTTTCCCCATATCTTCTCGAATTTAGCCGCACACCCCCTCGCCTCATACGTCAGTTTGTAAACAGGCAGTACCTGATTGATTACATTCTTCCATAAGTTCAGAGAAATCGGTGTGGAATATATCCATTGCATAACCACCGTTTTCCTAGCATAGAATAATAAAAGGCGTAAAAATTGTTTTTGATATGTGCTCATGTCTACCTCCTCAAAGATTGCCAGTATGCACCACTTAGGACTGCAAATATTTGGTAGATCAAAATTAGTCGCTATAAAGCTGGTCACTTGTGACCAAAATGGGCGTACCTTTTCACAGTTCCAGAGCATGTGGAGCAAGTCACCTGTAAGTTTGTTACATTTACGGCAGATAGAGCTATTTATTTTCTTCATGCGAAATAGGCGTAGGGGTGTGTAGTAAACTCTATGAAAGATACGCAACTGTATCATTTTATCCCTGGCTGATATAGTGGTGGTAAAGTATGTATCCATAAACTCTTCCCAATTTTCCTCTGAAATATCCGGTATATCCATGAGCCAGTAACTTTTCACTTTCTGTAATTGGTCCGCGCCCCCCTGTGATAATAGCTTGTAATATCCTGATATTAATCCCGAGTGTTCGGGTTGCAGAAGTGCCTCTTCTAACGTAGAGTTATGAAACCTAACATTGTTAAGTCCTAATTGGGCCGTTGCTGCATGCTTTAATTGAAGGTATCTGAAGTGCCAGGTCCCTGGCACCCCAAGTTCCTCTTGCAGTGTGCCGAAAGGTTTAAGAGATCCCTGATCATATAGTTGATGTACATATCTTAGACCCCTTGCGTCCCAGGCGGAGGCGCCCGGTAGGCTCAGGAAGTGAGTAAACGTAGGGTTGTTCCATATCGGTTGATTGGGAGATATAGAAGGTGTGTCCTCCGGAATTAGTAGGAGACATCGTTTGTAAATGTCAATAGATACCTGTATTATGTCGGTGCCCCTTCGCTCTCTGACCCTTTTACAAAATATTAAATTGCTCAGGGCTTCCTGAGATGAAAGTGTCGCTGTTTTCGCTGCTGTTGCAGCGTTGGTGATTTGTGGGAACAACCACCAGTGCACATACACAAGTTGTGATGCGAAATAATACTGTCTGAGGTTTGGAAGTGCCAAACCCCCCTGAGCTGTGGGTAACTGTAGTGTTTTTAGTGCTATTCTGGGGTTCTTGGGAGACCATAAAAAGGTTATTAATAAAGAGTCAATTTCTTGGAACGTCTTCTTAGTAATATATACTGGACTATTTGCCAGGATATATAAGAATTTAGGCAAGAAAACCATTTTGAATAGATTGACCCTACCCATCAACGTTAATGGCAGACTTGTCCAGCTAGTCAGTTTGTGTTTAAAGGAGTCTATACATGGCACCAAATTATTAACTATATATGAGGAAATTGGCAGTTGTATCGTAATCCCTAAGTACTTAAATTTGTCCATCAGTTGGAGTGGGCAGTCTGTTGGGAGGTCGAACGGAAGGTCATGATCTACTCTGAAAATGTTAGATTTTGTCCAGTTTATCCTAAGGCCCGAAAATCTACCAAACTCCTCTATCAGGCTAAGCATGATTGGGACCGTACTTAGTGGGTCTGTCAGTTATAGCAGCATGTCATCTGCGTACAGGGATATGCGTTCCTCCAGATTGCCTATTTTCATACCTCGGATCCTCTGGGAGGTCCTTAATAATCTGGCCAGGGGTTCTATTGCCAGCGCGAACAGCAGTGGCGACAGAGGGCACCCCTGGTGAGTACCCCTGCGAATACTGAATGGTCTGGAGATTATCCCGTTGATTCTGATATGAGCAGTAGGTTTCTCATACATTAGCCTGATCCATTGAAGGAAATTACCCCCGAACCCAAATTTTTCGAGTATGTAAAATAAGTAAGGCCATTCAATAGAATCAAATGCCTTGTGAGCGTCTAAGGATACAATCGCTCTGGACTTCATTTCTATGGTGGGGAATTGGATGTTAGTGAACAGTCTCCTTATATTACTATATGTGGACCTACCTGGGATGAACCCCCTTTGATCAGGACTAATCAGGGTTGTGACTACTAAGTTTATACGGGTAGCTAATATTTTTGTTAAAATCTTTAGATCCGTGTTGATCAAAGAGATTGGCCTATAGGATTCACAGTATAAAAGATCCTTGTTAGGCTTAGGGATCAGTACTATTAGGGCCTCTTTCATAGACGGGGGTAGACTTTTTTCTAAAAAGATGGTGGCATACAAATGGTGCAACCTCGGTACCATGGTTTCTATATGGGTTACATACCATTCTATGGGTATTCCATCAGGACCTGGAGTTTTATGTTTAGCAAAAGTTTTAATAGCCTGTTCTATTTCGTCTGTGGAGATGGGTTCCTCCAATAACTGCTGCTGCTCTTCCGATAACATCGGAAAGTTAATAGAGTCTACATATTCATACAGCTCAGGGGGGGGGTATAATGGGCCGGTGCTCGCCCCCCCCCCAATCTGAGAGAGCCCCACGCTCGCCAATAAGGGCTGCTGCAGTCTGGCTCACCTCTTCCACTGCACAGGTGAGGCTGCATTGGGCACGGGGGAGGCTGCATTGGGCACGGGGGAGGCTGCATTGGGCACGGGGGAGGCTACATTGGGCACGAGAGAGGCTGCATTGGGCACGAGAGAGGCTGCATTGGGCACGAGAGAGGCTGCATTGGGCACGGGTGAGGCTGCATTGGGCACGGGTGAGGCTGCATTGGACACGGGGAGGCTGCATTGGGCACGGGGGAGGCTGCATTGGGCACGGGGGAGGCTGCATTGGGCATGAGAGAGGCTGCATTGGGCACGGGGGGAGGCTGCATTGGGCACGGGGGAGGCTGCATTGGGCATGGGTCAGGCTGCATTGGGCATGGGTCAGGCTGCATTGGGCATGGGTGGGGCCACGCTGCATTGGGCAAAGGTGAGGCTGCATTGGGCACGGGTCAGGCTGCATTGGGCATGGGCAGGCCATCTATAAAGGTCAGAATAAAATTGCATAAAGGCCGTCATGATCCCTTCCTTGGAGTCCTGGACATTGGCCAAGTTGTCATATATTCTGGATATGGCGACTGGGTCAGGTATTGGGTTGGCCAAAAATGCCAAAATCTTGCCATTTTTGTCCCCCGTGTCAAAAATCCTCTGTCTCTGGTACAACAGCTTCTTCTGAGTTTTATCCGTCAATGCTAATTCATATGTCCTTTTAGCAGCCTGTATTGCTTGGAATCCGTCCGGTGACGGGTTCCTGACATATACCACCTCCACCTCCTTCACTTCATTAGACAGAGTGAGTATCTTTTCTGCAGTAGCTCTTTTCAGAATAGATATTCCTTTCATATATGCTCCCCTGATTACCGCTTTGAACGCGTCCCATTTAATTACATCCGGCCCTTCCCGAGCATTCTCCTGCCAGAACATGGTAATGGCTTCCATGCAATAGCTTAGTACCATTGGTTCTGTGAGCCAGTAAGGACTCATACGCCAGATGCGATCAGCATCCTGTCCTTGCACACGTATGGTAAGTTCCAGAGGAGAGTGATCGGAAAGCGCTCTGGAGAGATATGACACCTCCTCCACTTTTTGTAATATATCTCTGGACGTAAAGAACATATCAAGTCGTGATAAAGACTTGTAGGATTCAGATATACAAGAAAACTCTTTTCTATCGGGAAATTTCCAACGCCATACATCCGTTAGATCATACGCTTCAGCCCACCCTTTCAGGGAATGAGATTGAGGTCTGGTACATCTGAGCCTATCCATGTCCCCATCCATAACTTTGTTAAAATCACCCCCAATGATAAGGTAACCCTGTATCATGGGGAGGACTGCGGCCATACATTTATCCAACTTCTGCATTTCAAATGGTGGCGGAACATATATATTTACAATGGTATTAAAAGATTCCATATATCTTAGTACAACAGCTACATAGCAGCCCTGCGGATCAATTTTGACCTCTATTATCTGAACAGGTAGGGACCTGAGAATTAATATAGAGACACCTCTGGAATATGAGGAATATGTTGCATGGAATGCATGAGCAACATATCTTCTCTTTAATGCCATGACCTTAGACCTTACCAGGTGGGTCTCTTGTAGCAACATAATGTGCGATTTCGTGCGTTTTAGGTAGTCCAAAACCAAGGATCTCTTGATCCTTGAGTTCAGACCTCGCACATTCCAGGTAAGACACTTAAGTAAATACACCATATGGTTCTTAGGCCTAGAGAGGCAGATACCAGCTAGAGCATTTAAATTATAAGTTAACATGGCATTGGTGTGACTTTTCGTGCAATGATACTGTAGTAACACATCTTGACGGTAGTACCGTGTAGTGAAGGTAAAATACAAACTTACCACCAAATAGAACATTCTGGTGTTGACTAACCCTTCCCTCCCCCCCCCACCCTGCTCATTGCCCCAAACCTCAACGAGCTTCTTCCCAGTAACCATGTGAATAACCTGTGAGGTGACCAAATGGATCCCTCAGTTAACCATGTAACACAAAAAAGTCCCCTTAGAGAGCAAAAATGAAAAGGAAAGTTTAATCACGTGTCCCGGAGAGCAATGGGGACACCTGTAAAAAAAAAAAAAATAACGTTCAGGATAGCGTTTCTGACATTTGGAAGTCCCTTGTCGGGCATATTATAACCAAAACCTACTCACTCAGCTGTGGGTGGATGTATAGTATCCCGGTACCTGTATTCAGGAGTTGTGGGACAGTCCAACCCTCACCGCCAGTCCATCCCTGGTGATCGGGCATTTCACCCCAATGTAGGGCCTCATAATATTTTTTAACTGAACCAAGAAAAAATGAAGAGAAACAAAAAAAAAAGTAAGGCACATCAGGAAGGATGCCCGGGCTAGATTCTGCTAATCATGATGGCACAGGCATCCTGTGTAGACCTGTATGGGATATCACGGTCAAACATGCTTCCCAGGACAGCATAGCGGCGACGCTCTGGGTAATTAGCCTAGGCCATCAAGCCAGTCCGCAGCTTCTGCTGGGGTCAGGAAGAACTGGACTCTGCCGTCGTTGATGACTCGTAACTTAGCAGGGTAAAGCATGCTGTAGTTAAGTTGCTTGTCTCGAAGTCGCTTCTTTACAGTCGTGAATGCTGCTCTTTGTTTTTGTGTGGCTGCCGAGAAGTCTGGAAAAAGCGATATCCTATTCCCATTAAATCTAATCTCGGGTAGATTCCTGGCACTACGCATAATATTCTCCTTATCTCTGAAATGCAATATTTTTGCAAGCAGTGGGCGAGGTGGGGCTCCCGGTGGAAGGGGGCGCATAGGGACCCTGTGAGCCCGCTCGATAGCAAACATAGGTGAGAGATGTTCGGCCCCTATAGTGTCACGCAGCCACTTTTCCAGAAAGAGTTCTGGATCCTTGCCTTCTGAACCTTCCGGAAAGCCAATAATGCGTAAATTGTTTCTGCGCATGCGGTCTTCTAAATCATTGAGTTTTAGTGCCTGCTCCTTTAAATCCTGTTGCTGCATTCTCATATTATTAGACATAGGTTGCACAGTATACTCAATGTCACTAATGCGCTGTTCAGTCCCAGTAATTCTGGATCTCATCTTCTGCATATCATGCTTTACAATTGATAAGTCAAGCCTGACCGTTTCAATCTGTGTAGTGAGAGATGACTGACATTGCTGGATAGCGTCCATTACATGTTTAAGTGTGAGCTCTTCCACTTCTTCACCATCCTCCCCACCCTCCTCTGCTAGTATGACTGACTGCGATGGTGTCCCCCTGCCTCACTTTCTTCCTCCCATCTGCCTTCAGCCTCCCAGGGGTCAGGGTCCTCTCTCATAGGCAGGGCCGGCGTGGCCGATAGTCTGGGGCTTTGTGAGGGGTCAGTAAAGTGCTCCTTAATCGTGGAGGGTGGTTTGGATTTCTTTGTGGTGTTTGCAGCGGTGTGTGGGGCTGCAGGGGATTTGGACTCACCGGCTGGAGCTTTTCTGTCCTTTGGCGGCTTTTTACATGAGGCCGGATGGCCGGCGCCATCTTTGATTCCTCCCGCGACCTGCGTATGTTGCCGGTCCGCGGCAGTTTTAGGGCCCGCTGTGCCGATTCGACCCATTTCTCCTGGTCCCCCCAGGTCTCGGATGGTTCCCCCACCTGTCTGTGCCCTCCGTTCGGGAAAATCTTTGACGGATACTGCTCAGGATTGATCGGTGTCAGCGGAGCTCCTCTCCTAGGCTCCCTCCTAATGAGCAGCCTCCGGATTGCCTATCTGGCCTTTTTTTTTTCTGGATGGGCAAGAAAAAAAGCACAAATCAACCTTTTTGCGTGGTTGTTACATTCGGGTTCCCAGGAATTGTCTTCTGGACCGTACCCTTTCCTTTTTATTAGGTATTGCACTTGGTTCCGCCGTCTCCTACAATATAGAATGGCCTCTACTTTGTATTCCTCACTTCCGTCAACCAGAACAGGTTCTGGTGGTCTAGACCCTCTGTCAGGAAAGGGGTCAGGTACTGCAGGTTTTAACAATGAAATGTGAAATCCTAGTGAGTCAGGTAAGGATAGTTCATACGATACCTCATTAGTACTTTTCTTTACTGGGAATGGTCCTATGAACTTGGGTGCCAATTTCTTGATGGACATGCCAACCTGAGGTCAGTTTTGGAGAGCCATACCTGGTCGCCATTCAGTTCCCCTCTTCTCTTTCTATCGAAAGCCTTCTTGCTGTCTGTCTGGGTCTTTGTCACTGCCTCCTGTAAAACCTGATTATTGCGACTGAGGAAGTCCACGGTCCTCTGGACTGCTGGAACTGATGATTCTGGAAAAAAGTCAGGTAGAAATGACAGGTAAAAGCCATAGTTAGCAAAGAAGGGGGACTGCCCTGTAGCTGAATGACTGGCATTATTGTAGGCGAATTCTGCTAGTGGCAGTAAGGACACCCAATCATTTTGAAAAAAGGACGTGAAACATCTAATATATTGTTCGATTAATCCTCTCTGTCTGTCCATTTGTTTGGGGATGGTAGGCTGAGGACAAAGCTAGTTCAATCTTCAAGGTTTCACATAAGGCTCTCCAAAAGCGTGAAGTGTATTGCACCCCTCTATCAGACACAATGTTTGCAGGGACTCCATGTAATCTGACAATTCCTTTGATAAATACTTGGGCAGTTTCCATAGCAGTTGGGGTGTCTCTTAGCGGCAGGAAATGAGCCATTTTGGATAATCGATCCACAACTACAAAGATTGCAGTACATCCTTCAGAACACGGGAGCTCTACTATAAAATCCATGGAGATCATCCTCCATGGTCTATCAGGAACAGGTAAGGGTTTCAATAGCCCCCAGGCCCGATTTCTTGCCGTTTTTTTTTTTTTAATATCTTTATTTATCAACATTTTTTCTTTTACAACATTATATACATACCACTACACATACACATATAAGTATTTACCGGGTGTCTATTAATTATATTTTATATTATAATTTTCAATATTTTATTTCCATACTTCGTTATTTATATAACCAAATATAAATCCCTATATCTCCTTGTGTTTACTAATGCTTCTATTCCTTTCATTCCTACCCTTTTATTCCATTTATTCATCAGAATCAATGACCCAAACAACAACAACAACAACCATACAAAAAAAAAAAAAGGGGGGGGGAGGGAGAGTAGAAAGAAGTCCCTTTCCCCACTCTTCTCCTTCAACTCCATCATTTTATATTTTTACTTATTCTAAAGATTCCCTCCATCTAGGTTGTACAACATTAAACTCTATCCAGGTCTGCCACGCTGTCCTCGTCTCTTTATTAAACTCCTTTTCAATTTCTGTTCTTTTTTCCAGGGCACACATTTCGTTCATCTCCATCTCCCATTCTCTTATGTTAGGACTTATGCTATTTTTCCATTTTCTGGCTATTATAGTACGTGCTGCAGTTAAGAAATACCTCAAAGTACCTTTCTTAACCTTTTTTACAGAGCCCATGTTCATTGATAGTACCGACATCAAAATATCGGGTTGAATTTGTGTTCCTGTCATTATTGCATATATTTTGTATATTTTTTCCCAGAAGCCATAAACTCCAGGACAATAGTACCAGATGTGTGACATTGTTCCTGTGGCTTTATGGCACCTCCAACATATATCTTTATTTTCTGAACTAATTTTGTTCATATCTATTGGGCATCTGTACCATCTAGCTATTAGCTTATAGTTCCTCTCTTGATATTTACTGGATTTCTATAATTTATGTATAGTTTTAAATGCCTTATTCCATTTTTCCTTGGGGATAACTGTTCCTATTTCTTCTTCCCATTTTTTTTATGTATGTTATCTCTTGTCTATTATTACTTATCATTAAATATTTGTATATATTAGACAGATTATGGGTTGGTTTTTGTTCTTCTATCAGTATTTTTTCAAGGTCTGTCAGGGGTCTATTAATTATATCTTCTTTCGCTTTATAAGAAATATATTTATGTAATTGCCAATATTGTATCCAGTTATTTTTATACTCTACACCCATAGATTCTAATGATTTTAGCCTATCCTGTTCAATTATCTCACTTGTTCTAGTATCTTGTTTTTTATTCCACTTCAAAAAAGTTCCTGTTTTCATTGCTGGTGGGAATTCCGGGTTGTCGAATAAAGGGGTCATTGGACCTATATGTGTTGATCCTTTACCCTGTCTTACCATGCCATCCCATACCTTCATTGTTAAAGCCACAAAAAGAGGCATTTCACCGTCCGGAGGACGTTTTTTTTTTTTTACCCATGGTAATGACTTCATTCTAATGGCCGTGATCTCTTCCTCCAATCGAACCCATTGTTTACAATCTTCACTTTGAAACCAGTCTACAATCCTTGTTATTAGGGCCGCTTTCAACAATGTCGAAATATCTGGGAGTGCCAACCCTCTTTCTTCCTTTGTACGAGTTAGTATTGTCCTACTTATTCTAGCGGGTTTTCCTGCCCAAATAAAGCTTCCTATTGCTTTCCGTAGTTGGTTTAGGATGCTTTTTGAGGGAAATAGTGGCATAGCCTGGAATATATATAATATTTTGGGTAGTATGTCCATTTTTATTATGTTTATCCTCCCCAGCCATGAATAGATCCCTTTTGTATATTGTTGTAGTGTCTTCATTATTTTAGTTGTAATTGGGAGGTAATTTTTATTTATTTTTTCTCAAAAAGGATTTTATTGACATAAACCAAGTGAAATACATGTTCTTACAAAATACAAAAAAAGAACAACCTTATCATTCCAATGAATCATTAGTACATACAAATAGTGGAATCAAGTACCTGCTGCAATCCATCGTATGCCAGTCATATTTGCGTTATTAGCACACGGACGTTCCCCTCCAGGTCTCTGTTATTATGCCTACAATGCCGACAGCTTCAGCCCCCTAATACATTTCTTAGATTAGTAGTCTATCCATAACCAGTTCCAGGGGGTATAGCCCTGGAGTATTTAGCCATGGGTCCCATAGTAGATTACATTTTTCAGGGCAACCTCTGTGTTGGTAAATGTACCTTTCCAGGCGCAGTGTAGTACCCATCTGAGCTATCCATTCCTGCAGCTCAGGAGGATCACTTGCCTTCCAATGATGAAGGATACATTTACGGGCCTGGAAAAGTGATCTACCAATGGCCTTCTTGGGATTGTCTTCAATTGGGAGATCATCCAGAATACCTAGGATACACACTTTAGGGTCTTGTGGGATCTCCACAATGAATACATCGTTTATAGTTTTGATGACCCCCACCCAGTAGCGATGCAGTTTGGGGCATCGCCACAGTAGGTGAATCAAATACCCGTGGTCCCTGGCGCACCTAGTGCAGGCGTCACTGTCCCCAATGCCCATCTTATGCAGTCTAGCTGGCGTGAGGTGTACCCTCATTACTATAAACAGTTGTGACAGTCGCTGTGCCGAGTTCAGTGAGCACACTTGTATTGCCTGTAGAGCCTCTGCCCACTGGTCCTCCTCAAATATTCCTACATCTCTCTCCCAGGACGTAGTCACCCTTGCTGGGAAGCCAGGCAGAAATGCAGTAAGTAGCATAGCTAATTGGGAGGTAATTGAGTTCATATAGTTTATCCAATTCTTTAGGGATATATATTCCTACGTATTTAATTGCTGTTGGTTGCCACTTAAAGGAAAATTATTCTTAATTAATTCTATTTTATCCTTGGGTAATACACTGTCCATCATCTCAGATTTATTATAAATTTACCTTGAAATTGCTTACTTTAGCGAAGTTATCAAATTCCTGAATTAGGTTTGGAAGTGTTATTATTGGGTTTGTTACATAAACTAATAAGTCATCCGCATAGATGGATATCTTATATTCTGCCTCTCGTATTTTCAATCCTTGTATATTTTGGTTATTCCGGATAGCTATTGCTAGATGTTCCATAAAAAGTACATACAATAATGGGGACAAAGGGCATCCCTGCCGCGTACCATTAGTTATAATTATGGGTTCAGATATTTCTCCAGCCGTACGTATTCAAGCTATAGGTTTCTGATATAATACCATTATTTTTTCTAAAAGTGTTGGGCCTACTCCCCATTGTTTCAGTGTCTCTTCAAGGAAACACCATCCCACCCTGTCAAACGCTTTCTCAGCGTCTACAGCCAAAATACAGGATGGGATGGTGTGTCTCTGAGCATATTCTATGAGTGTCACAGTTTTTAGAGTATTATCTCTAGCCTCTCTACCCTTTACAAATCCTGCTTGATCTAGGTGTATATAGCTTGGGAGTATAGGGGTAAGCCTATTGGCTATGACCTTAGAATATATTCTAAGGTCAATATTTGTTAAAGAAATAGGACGGTTGTTTCCACAGTTGGTGTGATCCTTTTCAGGTTTAGGTATGAGGGAGATATATGCTTGCATTCCTTGTGGGACAAAGGGTTGCGTAATTGATACTGCATTAAATGTATATTTCATAATTGGAGTTAATAATACTTTAAACTGTTTATCGAACCAGGGGGTGAGACCATCCGGGCCTGGGCTTTTCCCTACTACCAATGAGTCAATTACTCCTTTAATTTCATGCTCTGAAAATTCCCTTTCTAGATGTTCTTTATCTATATTTGTTAGTGTCGGTATTGGCGTATCCTTTATATAGTCATGTACTTTCTGTTGAAAAGTTTTGGGGCTTTTCTCTGCCAGTGCATTAGGAATATTATCTAGCCTGGAGTAGAAACTCTGAAAGGTTTTCACAATTCCTTTTGGGTCGTGAACGTAGCTACCTGAGTCAGTTTTTACCTTAATGATTGATGTTGAATTTATTCGTTGGCGTAATGTCCTGGCCAATAATTTGCCTGGTTTATTTCCTTGATGGTAATAAAGGGACCGGGTTTTGTCTCTAATTCGTAAGGTTTGTTCATCTAATAGGGTTCTAAGTTCAGTTTTCTTTATAGTTATTTCCATTAGTATCTCCTGTATAGGGTTTTGTTTGTGTTGCTTTTCTAATTTTTTTATATCATTTGATAATTGCGTTATTTGGTTTCCTTTTGTCTTTTTTAACCTCGCCCCGTGTTTTATGAATAGACCACGTATGATACATTTTAAGGTTTCCCACTGATTGGGAAGAGAAGTAGTATCTTCTAGGTGGTCCTCCATAAAATTGGTTATCGCTAGTCTAATCTCTGTTACACATATCTCATCAAATAATAAGTTATCATTTAATTTCCAAGAACCCCTAGTTTTAGTTTGTTTATCTATGGTCAATGTTACCTAAATGGGTGTGTGATCTGACCATATCGCACTTCCGATTTCCGAGGAAGAGATCTCGGCCATTCCTAGTTGGTTTATCAGGAAGTAATCAAGTCGATGGTAAATTCCATGGACTTTTGAGAGGAATGTATAATCCCTCTCAAGCGGATGAGCAATTCTCCATATATCCACTAATTGATATCTGTTCATCATTTCCTTGAATTTCTTCCTCTCACTACTTCTTCCTTTAGTTGGGGGGGCTGTGGTATCTATTTCCCGGTCAAAAACAAAATTAAAATCACCACCAATTACCGTAACACCTTCTGCCCTTTCCATTAATTCTGCTAGAAGTTGCGTTCCAAATCTAATCTGTTCCTGATTAGGCAGATATATATTGATAAAAGTGTATTGGGGAGGTAAGGGGCAAAAAATATATACATTTTATTTTTTTTGTGGTATTTGTGATTCCTTTTTACCCATTAATTATCCCCTATCAGGGCGGTGAGAAAATATCCTCCATACACTATATATAATAAGTCAAACTTTTCATGTAAGTGATTAAATTGTGAACAATATCCATATATAACTTTATAGCCTTTAAATAAGTACCAATGTAGTAACCACGTGCATTGTGAGAGAAGAGAGATAGAGGGTGAAGAAGAGGCAGGGGGAAAAAGAAAGTAAAAAATTCCTTCCTCCCCCTCCCCTGTGGATTCGGGTTTTTAAAAAACCCTTTTATGTCTGTCTTTTGGGCTGGACTAGGTTTTAAGAGATTTGGAGGATTTTTCATAGTTCCCCCTGTTGACCCCCTTTTTGCTTTCTGTGAATGGGTGCTTTTAGGTGGCATTATCCCAAAGGCCAGAGGGGACAAGACAAGAGGGGGCGTCTCTGTAGTAATATGCCCTTGAGTATGTATCTGGTTGGTTTCAAATATTCTTCAGACAACCTTTCCTCTATTCACATATGGCTAATGGCCTCTGCAGTGTATATAAATCCCTTTAGAATGAGATTTAAGGTATAGTGAGTTTAATTGTCATATTCGGGTGTTTTTATACCCTTCTTTTTTCAGACAGAGATATATGGTATAACAAGGAAGAGAGAGGAAAAAAAAACCAGCAAATAATAATTAAAGCCAGACCTTGCTGCAGGGTGTTTCTATCTCTTTAGCCTGTCTTCTCACTGTCCTGTACAGTCCATATGCGGTGGGCAGATCCTGGCTAGCGTGGGGTATCTCAACCGCTGCCCCTGCTCTCCTGTCTGTTTGTTCCGGAGTCTCTGTATAGCCGTGCTCACCTTCGGCGGGCTCGTGACTCCTTTCGGCTGCTTCCGCCCGGTCTCGATGTTCATGCTCGGGGCCGATGTCCAGACCTCGGTACTTTCCGGCACTGCTTCGGAGCCGGCGTCTCTTATCGGCGCTTCGCCCAGCTCCGTCCGGAGGAGCACATCTGTACCACATCACGGGGGGTACCGATCGGCTTAACCAGGTGCTTTTCTCCGCTCTCTACCTCCGTCAGTCGTGCAGGGTTGCTAAGTTCCACAGGTATGCAGAAATATTGTAGTGCGATTAGCGATAAATCTCCATGGGGTATACCGGGAATCTACTAGTCTCAGGAGATATCTGCTTTCTCTGTAGATGGTAGAGCTTCATGCTAAGGGTTACCAGCCTTTCTCGTCAGCTCTCATCAGCTCATTTAGGGTTTGCAGCTGATTGCCTGGGAGGGAAGAGCAGAGCTCAACACACGTCTGCTCTGGTCAGCATCTCCTCCCCGAATGCCGTTTTTGTTTTGAGTGCAGACAGGGCATGAGTTTACACTACTTTTTGCAGAACTTCTCCAGACCAGTCCACCAGAATGTGTGTCGTACCAGCTCAAGGGTCTTATGGACACCAAAGTAACCTGCCAGTGGATGATCATGAAGCAGCTTCAAGACCCCTATTTGTACATCTTCCAGAACAAAGATTTGACTCCCCCTCCAAAGTAAGCCATCCCTAGATGTCAGAGTGGCCCTGGAGGGCATAGGAATGTCTGTGAGGCTTCTTTGATTCGGGAGAGGAGATCTGTTTGTAGAAGCAGGATGTTGCCTGCGGGAAAGATAGTATCTGGAACAGATAAATCCTTGGGGTCATCATGCATGCGAGATAATGCGTCCGGTTTAATATTCTTTAATCCAGGTTAGTAGCTAATGTGGAAGGAGAAATGTGAAAAGAACAGGACCCATCGAGCTTGCCGTGGTCTCAGCCACCTAACAGATCTTAAGTATTCTAGATTCTTATGATCAGTGTATACACTGATGTACAGCACCCTCCAACAAGTATCTCCACTCTTCCAAGGCTACCTTGATGGCAAGTAATTCCCGATCTCCTACGTCATAATTTCTTTCCACAGGGGAAAGCTTCCGTGAGTCCACAGGATGTATTAAATCCTTGATACCCTGACACTGAGAAATAACCGCCCCTACTGCTATTTCGGATGCATCCACTTCAAGGATGTAGGGCATTATGTCAGGGTTACTGAGGATCGGGATGAGGTAAAAAGTCTCTTGAGTGTCAAAAACATCTTGGGAATCGCAAGTTTTGCTTGGTCAGCTGCGTTATGGGAGTTATTATGGCGGAGAACCCTTAAGAACCCCTAATGGACTTTCTGTAAAAATTTGCGAAGCCTACAAAATGTTTCACTCCTTTCTTGTCCATAGGCACAGGCCAATCTAATATGGCAGACACCTTTTGGGGGTCCATCTTAATTCCAGTAGTTGAAATTACCAATCCTAGAAACTGAATGCTCTGCTGCTCAAACTCAAGTTTTTCTGCCTTTGCATACAATTCGTGTTGGCGAAGCTGGCATAACACCCTGCAGACCTGCTCTCGATGCCAGTCAAGGGGGGCAGCACAGTGGTGTAGTGGTTACCACTCTCACCTAGCACTTCCTCCCACACTCCAGAGACATGCTGGTAGATTAATTAGACCCTGCCTAAAAATTGGCCATAATATGTGTATGTTGATGTGTTTGTAAGCGTGTCGTGACCCTACAGGGTAAAGGACCACACCAAGCCGCAGTTGGACCAGTAGCAAAAAAGCACACTGAGGCAATTCAGTTCACATAGGTAGCGCTATACAAGTCATTCATTCATAGGATAAGATAAAAGTAGACGATTACAAAAATGTCTAAAAAGTCTTCAAACACATCATTGAAAAAATGCTGGAGGGGGCATTGCAGAGTCCAAATGGCATGACAAAATATTCATAGTGACCAAATCGGGTACGAAAGGCATGTTCACTCGTCCCCAGCTCAGATGCGAACCAGGTTATAGGCTCCCCTCAGATCTAACTTGGTAAACGTAGTGGCAGACCTTAATCTCTGAAACAGCTCAAGCATCAGGGGAAAAGGGTAGTGGTTCTTGACCATGATTTTGTTTAATTCACGACAGTCCACACATGGATGAAGAGTCTGTTCCTTCTTTGTTATGAAGAATATTACGGCACCTACTGGAGATGTAGAAGGGTGGATAAACACCTTCTCCAGATTTTCGTTGAGGTATTACTTTAATGCCTCCTGCTCCTGTTCTAACAGTGGAAAAATGCACCCAAAGGGAATCTCAGCTCCAGAGAGAAGCTCGATCGACCAGTCATAGGGGCAATGAGATGGAAGTGTGTCTGCCCCTCGTTTACAGAAAACTTCGATAAATTTGTCATATGGTTAAGGCACTGACTGGAGTATGTCTTGATCAGAGTCCATGCATAGCAGTGTAGTTGGTGGATCAGGGGGTCTTGATATACCTGTACAATGTCTCTGGCAGTAAGAAGACGAGAACTTGACCTCTCCTGATTTCAAATTGACTTGGGGATTGTGGGCCTGAAGCCATAGTAGGCCCAAAATCATAGGGAACAATGGGGAGGAGATTGCGTCAACTCTTAAGCCCCATACACACGGTCGGACTTTTTCATGGATTTTGTCCGATCGGACAAGGTTGTTGAAAAATCAGACCGTGTGTATGCACCATCGGACAGTGTTCGTCGGTTTGTCCGACGGACAAAGTCTTATCTCCTGCTGGAAAGATTTGCCGTCAACACGGTCCGATCACACCAAATCCGAGCGTGTGTACGCTTGTCCGACGGACAAAGTGCTACGCATGCTCAGAAGAAATTCTGTGACGGAAGCGCTCGGTCAGGTAAAACTACCTTTCCTAATCGACACAGCACATTCGTCACGCTGCAATGTTAAAATGTCTTTAATGCAGCGCATTCTCTTTTTCTTTACAATGCAACAAGAATGACATGTTTTAGCTGCTCCTATTCACCCGCACTTCTCACAAACTTACTTCTTTATTACTTTGCAGCATTTATACACTACATGTTTATTTTGACTGTGAACGGAAAAGAATCTTTGTTATTTTTTTACCATGATTTTTTTTTTTTTTTTTTTTTTTGGGGAATACATATTGGAATGTTTTTTTTTTTTTTTTTTTTTGAGGGGGGTTGTGTGTCTCAAATTACCAAAAACACATTATTAACATTTGTATTTCTTGCTTACATTTACTAGGAGGTTGTTTGTTGTTGGTGCCCCTTGTTAATTCTACTTTAGGATTAGTGAAATGTACCTGCCTAGTCAAAGAAAAACTGTCATTGTAGAAAAGTAAAACACAATAGTCAATGATTATTTCAAATCAAAAAAACCTTTTTTTAGGTCACACCAACAAACCAAAGAGGAACGCAGCCATGGTGAAACTTGGGGAATTTGCAAAGTCTTGGCCCCCCACGGCAACCATCATTGTTCAAGCGTAGAAAATTGGGGGCCTGAGGAGTACGTATATTAAGGGGAGTGCAATCTGGTCGTGAAGTCCAAAGTATCCGGAACTGCAGCAGATGCCATCTAGGTCCCCAGGCTCTGGTACTACAAGAGGCTCCATCTTCTCTCAGACCAGACTGATTGCAGGTCGTCACTCTCAGGTCTTCCTTCCACGCTTCCTTGCACGCTGTGGCTGTCGTGCTGGTGGGGTGGCAGAAGGAGGAGGAGGAGGAGGAGGAGGAGGCGGAGCATGGTAGCTATGGCAAACATGTGTGACTGGGGTCATCTCCCCAGCCCTACCCTTATTTAGGACATGGAGGATGAGCCCCTCACACATGTTGCGTTGCCTCACCTCCATACCCATCATTTTTGTGACAACCACCGAGCCAAAGGTCTCCTCGTCGGCGGGTGTGGCATGTAGGGAGTCTGAAGCCTCTCTGATCATGCGGAGCGCTGACTGTGCCGCATAACCCCCCCTTCTCGCCCTTTTGTACGGAAGGCGGAGGGGAGGGGTTTGGGTGTCAGTCAGGCTCCGCGGCCTAGCCCCCTCTTGGCTGCCACTACCCAGCTGGTGGCTGCCACTAACCCCTGCCTCCTCCTGACTGCCACCTTCCACAGCCACCTCCTGGCTGAGGTCTTCCTGTGTATGAAAAAGGGACATAGTTTCAGTTATTTGTTCATCAAACACACACAATTCTCATCTTGTGACTGTTGCAAAATGTTTACAAATAGAAAACCATACAATTCTCAGCCCTGCAGTTTAGATTCTGGCCCCAAATGTCTCCAACACTACTGTCAGTTGATATGTCCAACACGTTAGGAACTAAGCAATTGGGGATCCTGAATTAAGTGAACATCATTCATTATTCCCAGAAATGGTAACAAAACTACTATACCTGGAACAAGCTGGGCTCCTCCACCTCTTCCATACTGGAAGGCCCAGGTTGCTCCTCGGAAGCCTCAACAGGGGTGGGCTGCGCGCAAGGAAGCGTGGAAGGAGGAGTCGAGGTTGGCTCCGTGACATCAGTCTGGTCTTTCAGAAAATGGAGACTCTGATAGTACCAGAGCTTGGGGACATAGACCTCATCTGCTGAAGTTGCAGTTTCCTCAGACTTCACGACCTTCTTCCGCTCCCTGATATACGCACTCCTCAGGCTGCCAATTTTCTTTCTTAGATCATCAACAGTTGCCGTGGGGAACCTTGGCTTGACAAATTCCACAAGTTCCTCCAGGGCTGCGTGCCTCTTTGGTTTGTTGGTGTAATGTGGGTGTTTACCCTGCCATAAAACGGGAAATTCCCTGAATTTGGCAATGAAGAGGGGGAGAAAACTCATGTCGTTGAATCCCTGCATAATCTCTGCAAGACACAACACCACACAAAACCCTCTCAATTATGTCAGGCTAAACTCTCCTAATCTTCTCCATAAAGAAGCCTCAAGTTCAAATCAGTCTAGGCTAGTTATGTACCAACGTCAAATTGTACCTTCGTTTGTAGCGATCGTCTCGTGTGAGTTTTCTCTCCCCTCGTCTCCCAGATCGTGGCTACGACACAGGCGTGTGACGTTTTATATACAGTGCGCATGCGTCAAACTCCGCCCGCCCCTGACGATCTTTCTCGTCTATTCCCCACCCCTTCTCTTTACGGCGCAGTGGGGAGAGCACATGGCGTGGACACAGCAGGTGCGCCCCAAATATCCCACCAACGAGGAGGAGGACGAGGAAAGTCCGGAGGCAGAAACGTCCCGATCCCGGAGCCTGAAATTCAAGTCCTCCAATATGTCATTTGGAGAAATGTTGGAGATGGTGGACATATTAAAGAGGAGCGACTATGATGGGAAGTATGGGCCTTACCTCAACCCCAATGTCCGCAAGGCCAAGATCATGTCTAAAGTTGTGAGGAGGCTGTACAATCAGTTTGGGGTACAACGATCCAAGGAGCAACTGAGGAAACGCTGGTCAGACCTGAAACTGAGGGAGGCCGATCAGTACAGAAAGATCAAGCGAATTCTTCAAAAAAGTAAGTAGTTGTGTTTTGTGTTTGATTTCTTGCTTGCATACTGCTCCATTGTGGTTTGATTTTTACAAAGTTGTACATTCCAAAATGGCCACTTTCAGGTTCGTCTGTGCATTCGATCGTACTCAGCCTCGATCTTTCTGCCACTGTCATGGTCGTGTGTGTGTGTCCATTCGATCGTACGCAACCTCGATCGTTCGGCCACTTATAATACGATGTTTGGTGTTTTTTTGGGGGAAAGGAAGTTTGTTCTCACTAGAAATGTCATCAAGAATGTAAAGCCAATTTATTCAATGTAAAGGAGAGGTCACCCAGTAGCTGTTTACCCATCTGGACTCTAGAGCACTAGTGCTGGGACACCCAAACCCCCTTTTTATTAGGCTTTTCCACACATGTGCTCCAGTGGATACTAGAGGGGTGTCTCCATCACACAAACTTCTACCAAAAAGCTAGTCAGTTTAGCACCTTTACAAAGTGACTACATTCATGTAGTTGGCATTTGTAACTGGCCAAACTAAAATAGTGTCCGTCACTTTCAAGCAATGTTTGTCATTTCCTATTTCTGCCCTCAATAGATTGTGTTGCTAAATCTTCCTTTTGTACATTCTCATAGGGGAGCGAAAACTTGGGCCGTCTGAGGAAACCCCCAAACCAACACCTCCCAAAAAAGGGGAAAGAGCAGAAGCAGAGGAGGAGGAGGAGGAAGGAGAGATCATCGAACTTGGAGAAATTGTCACCACAACAGGTGAGTGTGGGAGAACACAGCTACTGGTAAGCTAATCCATGTATGGCTGCCTCATTTCCAACACCCCATTTTTGTTTGTTTGTGGTTTTTAGGTGACGTGGATGTTGTGGAAGAAAAATCGCACTTTACCACAGAGAGTGCCCACGTACTCATCGGAGAGATAATGGTCTGCAATAGAGATCTAGATTACATAAAGCAAAACATCAATGATGTTCAACAAAAATTGAAGAACATCATTGATGTTTTAGGAAAAATATGAAAACGCACCAAGTAATTAACACACATTTGTGCCAGCTTCTGAACACATTTGCAACTTAAAAACTGTGTGAAATTTGGAACATGCACACATTGTGTCCACATGTACTAGCTCCCATCATGGTGGATGAATGGCAACGTTTTTTTGGGGGTGCAAACACTTTACGAACTACGAAAGTGGTTGTGGTGAAGGGGTTGCACCCCCAAAAAACGTCCATTCATCCCCATGATGGAAAATGGCACTTTTAAAGCTTCTAGGCATGTGTTTTACCATCTAATGACCATTTTCAGTCCCAAATTGTGTGCATGTTCGAAATTTCCACTTTTCGGGGGTGACCCCCCCATGTGATGAAGGCAAGATCAAACACACTTTGAACATATAGTCATGTCTGATCTTGTCTTCACTTTACAAAGTTGAACTTTCCTAGTTCATAGGTTCTGGTTAGCTCCATGCCTGGTTTTACCAATTGCGGAATGTTTGTAAACAATGTTGTAAATAACCAAGATGTTGTCAGTTTTGGCGTGAAGATTGTAAACGCACTTGTGAATGTTTTCCAAGTAAACTTTTTGATTTTTCTAAATGTGTGGCTTCCTTATTTAAAAAACAATGCATTATGTATGTAAAATGTAAAGGATATGGGGGGCAATGGGTGTTATTTACTAAAGGCAAATCCACTTTGCACTGCAATTTCCTTTCCCAGGGAACTTTTTCAATGCACTTGTAGAGCATAGTGGATTTGACTTATGTAAATGACACCCACAGTGCTTTGTACGAAAACACGGAGCACAGCATTTTTGAGAATACACACACATGTCACACCTGGTGATGAAAAGGAGTATTTTGTCTGTCAGTTATGCAGGACAAACCTTCTCTAGACCAAAGATTAGGTAGCAAACACACAACATGAGAATAATCTTTTTGGGAAGAAGAGACTGTTACCTCCTTTAGCCCAGAAAGTGCATTCCCACTGTCGAAGGCAAAGGGAAAAAATGTCAAAGTTAAATAAGCTAAAAAGAAGACTGAAATGACAAGAAATCAGAGGTTGGTTAAAATATCAGATTTATTAAAAAATGCCTCTCACACATCGTCAGGCAGAGCAATGGCCCCCCTACCCACAAAGTACGCCATATATTGCTCGCGGACCACGCGGGCATTTAGAGGGGGCAAGCCTGGACGTGCCACTTGAAGGGCTGTGAGGTCCGCATTTGGAGGGCCCTCCACATCTGGGCCAACGGGCACCACATAGTTCCTGTTATGTCTTTTGAGGAAGTTGTGCAATATGCAACAGGCAAGAACTATGTGGTTCAGTTTGTATTCCGCCAAGTTAAATGCCGTCAGGAACAGGCGGAAGCGGCTGGCCAGGATGCCAAAAGTGTTCTCCACCACTCTTCTGGCTCTGGACAGCCTGTAGTTGAAGACCCTCTGGTCCGGGGTGAGGGTCCTCATCGGGAACGGCCTCATCACATGGGGAGTCAACGCAAACGCTTCATCTGCGACAAAAAAGAAGGGGAGTCCTTCGGCATTCTCCTCTGGAGGTGGCAAGCACAGACTGCCACTTTGGAGACGCCAGTAGAACTCCGTGTGCGTAATGGCACCACCATCCGAGATCCGGCCGTTCATCCCCACGTCCACATACATAAACTCGTATGTTGCCGACACCACCGCCAACATCACTACACTATTAAACCCTTTATAATTATAATAGTAGGACCCCGAGTTGGGCGGTGGGACGATGCGGACGTGTTTCCCATCAATTGCCCCTCCGCAGTTAGGAAAGTCCCAACGGCTGGCAAAGTGGGAGGCCACAGTCTGCCATTCCTGTGGCGTGGAAGGGAACTGTGGAGTGAAACAAGCAAAAAAAATTAGTCACTTTGCACTTAAACATTGCAAGCAGATTAGACAATCAACATCTTGGAACAAGAGCATTGTATAAAATTTGAGGCTGGAAAGTATTTGCACAGAAAAGTAGAGGCTCCCCTTCACAGATGACTCACCCCCCATCAATCCCCCCACTTCTGATGGGCCATTGGCAATAACTAGGGTTTTGGGGGGGGGACAGGTAACCCTCTGCACTTCATTGATTGGCAAATGGCTCAATAATGTGTGCTAGTTTGGCCAGACCCTCTGTACTTAACACTATTGGCAGCCCCCAGGAAAGATAAAATAACATTTCAACCCCCCCCACCCCAAAAAAAAAGGCAGGCACATTGTGACATTCTGAAATTACCAAGAAAGCTAATAGGAGGGAAAGAAGACAAAAAAATTAGGAAATGGAATGTATGGAGGCAGCCCCTTGCACTACATGCTTTGCTGAATTCATCCCTAAAGATGCCCACTATAAAGAGGTAGGTATATAGTGTGTATGGACCTTGGGAAAGCCAGCAGATAAAGGATTGGTACCATCTGACAGAGCAGTTGGGGGAGGGGGTTCCTAATGAGTTTGCCACCCCCCCCCCCCCCCCCACAAAAAAAAAAAAAAAACCAAAAAAACAAAAAATCTAAAGGGGCTCTACATGAAGTAAACCACACAGCAAACATTTGTGCATATTTTAGGGGGTGTTTGGGGGCAAACAATACTATGCAGCAGACAAAAGACATTGATTAACCACTTCAGCCCCGGACCATTTGGCAGCCAAAGGACCAGAGGTCTTTTTTCAATTTCGCACTGCACTACTTTAACTGGTAATTGCGCGGTCATGCAATTTTGTAACCAAACGAAATTTGCGTCCTTTTCTTCCCACAAATAGAGCTTTCTTTTGATGGTATTTGATTGCCTCTGTGATTTTTATTTTTTGCGATATAAATGGAAAAAGAGCGAAAATTTTGAAAAAAAAAGAGATTTTCTACTTTTTGTTATAAAAAAAAAAAAAAAAATGTAATAAACTCAATTTTAGTCAAACATTTGGGCCAAAATGTATTCAGCCACATGTCTTTAGTAAAAAAAAAAATGCCAATAAGCGTATATTTATTGGTTTGCGCAAAAGTTATAGCGTCTACAAACTAGAGTACATTTTCTGGAATTTACACCACTTTTAATTTATGACTGCCTATTTCATTTCTTGAGGTGCTAAAATGGCAGAGAAGTACAAAACCCCCCCAAATGACCCCATTTTGGAAAGTAGACACCCCAAGCTATTTGCTGAGAGGCATGTTGAGCCCATTGAATATTTTTTTTTTTAGTCCCAAGTGATTGAATAAAGACAAAAATAAAAAAGATTTTTTTTTTTTTTTCAAAAAGTTGTCACTAAATGATATATTGCTCACACATGCCATAGTTATATGTGGAATTGCACCCCAAAATACATTTTGCTGCTTCTCCTGAGTATGGGGATACCACATGTGTGGGACTTTTTGGGAGCCTAGCCGCGTACGGGGCCCCGAAACCCAAGCACCGCCTTCAGGATTTCTAAGGGTGCAAATTTTTGATTTCTCTCCTCACTACCTATCACCGTTTCGAAGGCCATAAAATGCCAAAATAGCACAAAACCCCCCCCAAATGACCCCATTTTGGAAAGTAGACACCCCAAGCTATTTGTTGAGAGGCATGGTGAGTATTTTACAGCTCTCATTTGTTTTTGAAAATGAAGAAAGTAAAGAAAAAAAAAATTTTTTTTTTTTTTTTTTTCAATTTTCAAAACTTTGTGACAAAAAGCGAGATCTGCAAAATACTCACCATACCTCTCATCAAATAGCTTGGGGTGTCTACTTTCCAAAATGGGGTCATTTTGGGGGGTTTTATCCCATCTGGGCATTCCATGGCCTCCGAAACTGTGATTGGCAGTGAGAAGTGAAATAAAAAAATTACACCCTTAGAAAGCCTGAAGGCGGTGCTTGGTTTTTGGGGTTCCGTACGCAGCTAGGCTCCCAAAAAGTCCCACACATGTGGTATCCCCGTACTCAGGAGAAGCAACAGAATGTATTTTGGGGTGTATTTCCACATATGCCCATGGCATGTTTGAGCAATATATCATTTAGTGACAACTTTTTGTAAAAAAAATATATATATATTTTTTTTTTTTCATTATTCAATCTCTTGGGACAAAAAAAAAAAAATATTTAATGGGCTCAACATTGCTCTCATCAAATAGCTTGGGGTGTCTACTTTCCAAAATGGGGTCATTTGGGGGGGGTTTGAACTGTCCTGGCATTTTATGCACAACATTTAGAAGCCTATGTCACACGTCACCCACTCTTCTAACCACTTGTAGACAAAGCCCTTTCTGACACTTTTTGTTTACATGAAAACATATTTTTTTTTTGCAAGAAAATTACGTTGAACCCCCAAACACTATATATATTGTTAAAGCAAAGGCCCTACAGATTAAAATGGTGGGTGTTGCATTTTTTTTTTCCACACAGTATTTGCGCAGCGATTTTTCAAACGCATTTTTTGTGGAAAAAATACACTTTTTTTTTTTATTTTAATGCACTAAAACACACTATATTGCTCAAATTTTTGATGAAATAAAAAATATGATCTTAGGCCGAGTACATGGATACCAAACACGACATGCTTTAAAATTGCGCACAAACACGCAGTGGCGACAAACTACATACATTTTTAAAAGCCTTTAAAAGCCTTTACATGATACCACATTAGATTCACGGAGGAGGTCTACTGCTAAAATTACTGCCCTCGATCTGACCTTCGCGGTGATACCTCACATGCATGGTGCAATTGCTGTTTACATATGACGCCAGACCAACGCTTGTGTACGCCTTTGCGCAAGAGAAGGGGGGGGCAGGGGTGCTTTTTTTTTTTTTTTTTTTTTTTTTTATTTATTTAGCTTTTTTATTTTATTTTTAAACTGTTCCTTCCATTTTTTTTCTTTGTTATGATTTTTATTGTTATCTCAGGGAATGTAAATATCCCCTATGATAGCAATAGGCAGTGACAGGTACTCTTTTTTTGAAAAAATTGGGGTCTATTAGACCCTAGATCTTTCCTCTGCCCTCAAAGCATCTGACCACACCAAGATTGGTGTGATAAAATGCTTTCCCAATTTCCCAATGGCGCGGTTTATATCCGGGAGGGGGGACATTCCCTCCCACTGCTTGTAAAAGCAATCTAGAGGCTAATTACCCGCTAGAATTGCTTTTACATGAAAGCCGATCACTGGCTGAAAAGAATGATACCAAGATGATACCTAAACCTGCAGGCATCATTCTGGTATAACCATTCAAAGTCCAGCAACATACTGGACATATATTGTAATCTTTTTTTTTTCATGCAGCCTCTTGGCTGAACGAAAAAAAGAGATTGATTGGTGGGTATGCCCACCATTAGAATACCTCCCTTCATCCACCCACTTCTAATGATGGGCATACATGCACCATTTATATATGCCGATGCATGGGGGCATCCTCCCGCAAAAGTTATGCCGTGTACACACGGTCGGAATTTCGACCGTATGTACGTGGCATTAGGAGCCAATCGCTCCTCCGCCCCCCCTGCTGCCCCCATGCTTCGGCATATATGCTCTTTTTTTTAACTGTGGTGGTGAAATCACCTCCTACAGCGTTGGAGTCGCGGCTTTATGTATCGTGGGAGCAAACGCTGTTGCTGTCAAGATAAATAAATCCGCGTTGCAACTGAATGGCGCACCTGAAAACAAAAAAATGCTTAACACTGAAACACAGTAAACAAAATTACATACCTGAAAAGCAAGCATGATAAAACATAATAAAACATTGCAGAATAGAATGGAGTAAAAAAAGAGCAACGATAGAGAGAGAATAGAGAGAGAGAGAGAGAATAATAAAACGACAACTATTTTTTTTTTTTTTTTTTTTTTGAGATTCACAGGTAAAAAAGCTCCTGACTGAAGCGACTGAATCAAAGCGCTACCACAAAAAAAATGTTAGCGATCGCAGGGATCAGGCCTGACTCTGCGAACGCTGCAGTTATGTGTGCTTAGTGTTTTGTAAGTGACAGTGATCGATCGATACTGCACTTGGGTGGGCTGGGCGGAGGGGGAAAACGCAGGTGCTAGCAGGTATCTGGGCTGATCCCGCTAACAATGCGTTTTTTTTGGAACCCTAAACTGCTGGGACGCTAGTATAGATCTGATCAGATCAGATATTGATCTGTTCAGATACTATACCACTAAGGGAGGTGTATGCTTTGCGCGTGGGTGTTTGCGGTACTGGCACTAACCTGGGGCGACGCAGACCTTATTTGACCCTAAAACCTAATTGATATCACCCGCCGGGCGATCAGGGGGTTAAACCGTTATTGGGTAATAAATGGCGGGTGCCCTGACAGTATAAAAAACAAGCTAACTAACCAGCGTCACCCGTAACAGTAATACAAAAAAAAAACTGGCTACCTAGCGGCACCAGTGACACTAATGCAGCGATCAAAAAAACAATCGCTTAGTGACACTGGCAAAAGGGGGTGAAAGGGTTAACTAGGGGCAATCAGGGGGTTAAACCTTTATTAGGTAATATATGGGGGTACCTGACGCTATATAAAAACCTGACGGGGAACCTAAATAACGAAATAACTAACTGGCTAACCAGCGTCACCAGTGACAGTTATATGGTGATCACTGGTGAAAGGGTTAACTCTAGGGGCAATCAGGGGGTTAAAACCTTTAGGTTGTAATATGGGGGTACCTGACCTATAAACCTATTTATGAACCTATATAAACATGGCGGTTAACCTAAAAAAAAACTGGTTACCTAGCGACACTAATGCAGCGATCAGAAAAACGATCGCTTAGTGACACTGGCAAAAGGGGGTGAAAGGGTTAACTAGGGGCAATCAGGGGGTTAAAACCTTTATTAGGTAATATATGGGGGTACCTGACGCTATATAAAAACCTGACGGGGAACCTAAATAACAAAATAACTAACTGGCTAACCAGCGTCACCAGTGACAGTTATACGGTGATTACTGGTGAAAGGGTTAACTCTAGGGGCAATCAGGGGTTAAAACCTTTATTTAGGTTGTAATATGGGGGTACCTGACCTATAAAACTATTTATGAACCTATATAAAACATGGCGGTTAAAATAAAAAAAAAATGGTTACCTAGTGACACAATGCAGCGATCAGAAAAACGATCGCTTAGTGACACTGGCAAAAGGGGGTGAAGGGGTTAACTAGGGGCAATCAAGGGGTTAAACCTTTATTAGGGGGGGGGGGGTAGGGGGCTACCTAGGACCTAAAACTAACTGCCCTGACAGTTATTACAGTCACACTGACACTAAATGCAGTGATCAGTAAATAAATGATCACTGCAATTAGTGACACTGTGACTGGGGGGGGAGGGGGTGATGTGGGGGGTGATCAGGGGGTGACAGGGGGGTGGAATATGTGCCTAACTGTACTGGTGTCAGTGTACTGTTGTGCACTAACCTGTACATGTTCGCCGCTCGGCGTCTCCGGTCACATAGACCGGCGCACCGAGCGTGACATCACTTCCGCCTTCCTGTCTATACAATAGACAGGAAGGGGAAGCTTTTCATTCGCCAGGAGCGATCGCGAGGGGGTGGCCAGAAACCACTGGCCGTCCCCTCGTCCCGGATCGCTCCTGAAGCGATGCCGACCGTCCCCGCCGGCGGAGGGGGGTCCGATCGGACCCCCCAACCGCCTGAAGAATGGCACGTACAGGTACGTGGTTCTGCCTGTACGTGCCATTCTGCCGACGTATATGTACATGGGGCGGTCGGCAAGTGGTTAAGTGACTAGGCCATAGGTGTCTATTGGGGCAGAAGAGCATGCTGGTGAGGTAAGTGAAGGGAAAAATGCATGAAGGAGAAAAGGGGCACAGCATATTAGAACATATTGCAATCATGGTAATTAGGGAAGGAGGTCAAAAATACAAGACATTAGCAAACAGAGCATACATGGAAGGGAATAGTCAAGTAGAAATGTTACCTTAATATAGTCCTCCTGCAGGACCTGAATGATGGCAGAACAGGTCTCTGGAATAATGAGTCCCAGGGCCTGGGGAGAGATACCTGAAGAGAACTTCAAATCCTGAAGACTTCTCCCTGTCGCCAAGTACCTCAACGTGGCAACAAGCCTCTGCTCCGGAGTAATGGCTTGTCTCATGCAGGTATCCTGCCGGCTGATAAAGGGGGTCAGCAAAGCCAAAAGACGGTGAAAATCGGGGTCCGTCATCCTGAGAAAGTTCCTGAAATCATCAGGATTATTCTCCCGGATTTCACGAAGCAAAGGCATGTGCGAGAACTGGTCACGCTGAAGCAACCAATTCTTGGTCCACATACTCCTCGTCACTCTGTTCATGGACGGGTCTTGGGTCAAAGCTAAAAGCCCGACACCAATTCCGCGTACAGCACGAACTCGGCGACGAGTACGCACGGGAAACATCGCTCACAAGGTCACAAAAGGTCGGCTGGTCAGAACGGACAAACAGAAAGCACCGATAAACAGCAAGGCCTGAAAGAACGAACTGAATACCAGCAACGAGCAGACAATAAGCAGTGAAAATCATAGCGTCCTATATCAAGATATAGGCCGCAATGACCAACAAATGCGAACTGACTACACGCACTAATAAACAGATACGCACGACAAGCACAAACTGAAGAGCAGTAACGATCTGAGTCAGAAAACTGAGAAGCGCGAATCTTAAGTCACCAAACTTCCACTAACTCTCGATAAACACGGGATCAGCAGAAGGAGCCCAGCGGGTGCCTGACGTGGTGCTGAACTTCCCTTTTGTAATCTCGTGGACGACGACTTACGTCACGACGTTCTTCCGGACCGGATATTCCGACAACGTAGTCCGACCGTGTGTACGCAACACCAACATCGGACAAAGTACGATGGACAAAATCCGACCGACCTGGTCCGCGGATTGTCCGAGCGTGTGTATGGGGCTTTAGTAGTTCCTTATGTTGGGAGAAGATGGTAACAGGTAATGGAGGTGTTTCCTGGGTTACTCATCCTGACTTCCGGCGGTGTGCTTGCTCTTCAGGGAACAGGGCTGGTTGCATCAATCCTAATTGCATAGGCTTGGAAGCATCAGGTGCTGAGCTAGCAGGGCTTGAACTGGCTGGTGCCAGGTAGCGTGAGGCAGGAACTGGAGCTCTTGGGGTCATCCATACTGGACGGCCCTGCTGGACGGATCGATATGATCGATTCTCACGGAGTCGCCGATCGATCTAGATAGCTAGGGTGATCAGCGCTTCAAGGGTGTTGAGTATACCAACTCGGGCAAGTTCATCTTTGAGGTTTTTGGAAAGACCCATGTGGAACTGGTGTTGCAGAGCTGCGTCATTCCATTGGGTGTCTACGCTGCTGCGTCATTCCATTGGGTGTCTGCGCTCCAGCGTCCGAAGTCTGTAACATAGTCCTCAGCCCCTCTGCAGCCTTGCTGGAGCTCAAACAGAGCAGACTCTGCCGTGGCAGTCCGCTGAGGGTCTTCATAGAGCTGGGCCATGGCTTTAACTACTTGCCTACCAGGCACGAACACCTCCTTCCTGACCAGGCCACTTTTCAGCTTTCAGCGCTGTCGCATTTTTGAATGACAATTGCGTGGTCATGCAACGCTGTACCCAAATAAAATTTTTATCATTTTTTCCCCACAGATAGAGCTTTATTTTGGTGGTATTTGATCACCTCTGCGGTTTTTATTTCTTGCGCTATAAAAAAAAGAAGAGCGACAAGTTTGAAAAAACATAATATTTTTTACTTTTTATTATAATTTAATATCCAATTTTTTTTTTTTTAAACAAAATTTTTTCCTCAGTTTAGACGTATTCTTCTACATATTGTTGGTAAAAAAAAATCGCAATAAGCGTATATTGATTGGTTTGCGCAAAAGTTATAGCGTCTTCAAAATAGGGGATAGATTTATAGCATTTTTATTATTATTTTTTTTTTACTAGTAATGGCGGCGATCTGCAATTTTTATCACGACTGCGACATTGCGGCGGACATATCGGACACTTTTGACACATTTTTGGGACCATTCACATTTATACAGCGATCCGTTCTATAAAAATGCATTGCTTACTGTATAAATGTGACTGGCAGGGAAGGGGTTAACACTAGGGGGCGCTGCAGGGGTTAAAATGTACCCTATATGAGTGATTCTAACTGTGGGGGGAGGGGACTGACTGGGGGAGGGGACCGATCGGTGTCCCTATGTACAAGGGACACACCATCGGTCTCCTCTCCTCTGACAGGGCGTGGATCTGTGTGTTTACACACACAGATCCCCGTCCTGCTCACTTACCGGGCAATCGCAGATGCCTGGCGGACATCGCGGCCGCCGGGCACGCGCATCGGGTCCCCAGCTACGCGGCGGGCACCCTAGTGGCCAAAAAGCGAGCGCCGTCATATGACGGCGGCCCGCCACAATAGCTGCACCGCTCCGCCGTCATTTGACAGTGGGCGGTCAGCTAGTGGTTAAAGAAGGATGACATAGCATGCGTTTGTATGTTGTTTTCTTTGAGCAGCCGGTGGGCCCAGGTCTGGGGTTCTCCTTGGAGTAGAGAGATTACAAATCCCACCTTGGTGGATTCTAGTGAGAAATTCTGAAGTTGTAAAACAAAGTACAGCTTACATGCGTTGCGGAAGGCCCAGAACTTAGTTCGGTCCCCTGCAAATCTCTCTGGAATGGGGACTTTGGGTTCGGGTGGAAGCATCACCATCGAAGGGGTAGAAACAGTCTGTGTAGGTGCAGCAGAAGATGCAGAAGCTGCACTAATGGGACCCGATAAATTTTGTACCTGTTCTTCTAACTTGACATTGCACGGCTTGCGTGAGGGCTGCGAGGTGCTGACAAATCTCCTCCACTGGTGAGGTTCCTCCTGCAGGCTCAGAAATGGCTGTTTGATACTGTTACATACCTCATAGTAGAGCCTGACTTGTAGGAGGAGACCTCTCTTACAGCCCTGGCACAGGAGTCACTGGAGTTGGGATAGTGGCCTTGAAAGCGCAGTGAGGTAGGAGTGCCTGTGAGATCTGTGGTAGCTGGCACAGATGAACAGATGATGAACTACCAGGAAGGACTGGGATGCAGATGACAGCAGAGGAAGATGCAAGTCAGTGACCCGGTGAGCTGGATGGTGCAGGATCAGCAGCAGGCTGGAGCAGGGAGAGACAAGCTGGGTCAAACAAAGGTAATCAGACAGAGCGAGGCAGTAAGCTGGAGCAGGGTCAGATGAACAGGCAGAGGTTGGCAATAGGATATCATGCAGAAACTCTTTAAACAGAGTCAAAGCAAGCCAAGGTCAGGATTGGAGATATCAGGTAAGTCAGAAGATCCGTGTCAATACAGATAATCAGATAGCAGGCACAGGTTTCAGGGCATGGTAAGCTGCAGATCAAACGGCACTACACAAGTGCTCCTGTTGTTCTTTTAAAGGCCCATTGGCGCCAATCAGCATCTAGCACGCACGTGCACGCATTTGGCACGTGTCCCCTCGCATTTGCGCACACATGCTGCTGCCCAGCTTGTTGCACTGGAACCCGTGTGTGCATGCACTCATGCACGCGCACCTCTGTCCCACTACAGCAAGTCGCTGACAGCATGGCTGTCATGGTGCCTCGTTTGGTGCCATGTTTTATGATTTATATCACTTGGCTCGGGCCAAATTGAACTTTCCTATATAGTAGGATGCCCAATGAGTATAAAACAAGTGAAATTTGTGTGAGCCAAGATGGTTTTCATATAGGAATAGCTTGGCTTCTTATTCAAAATTTCCTAATGAAATGTATGGCTGTCAGGGTGCCATATTTTAGGATTCATATCACTTGGCTCGGGACAAGTTGATCTTTCCTATATAGTAGGATGCCCAATGAGTATAAAACAAGTGGAAATTAGGTGAGCCAAGATGGTTTTCATATAGGAATAGCTTGCCTTATTATTCAAAATTTCCCATTAATATGCATGGCTGTCATGGTGCCTCATTTGGTGCCATGTTTTAGGCTCCATGCACACCGGAGCTCAAAAAAGCTTTTTCTGGACGCCAGATTGCTGGCAGAAGACGCTGGTTGAAAAACGCGCTTTTAACAGCGTTTTGTACTAGCCTTTATGAGCGTTTTTTTAGTGTTAGCGTTTATGGACGTTTTTAATAAAAATACACAGAGGACACTCCAAAAATCCCACAATGCATTCCCAAACTCCCACAATGCATTGAAAAAATAGAACACTGAATGTTAATTAATGCGCGTTTATGGGAGTTTATCAGCGTTTATCATTTATTAGCTTTTTTTGTGGGCAGAAAAACAGCACTTTGAATGTGATTTTATGGCGTTCAGAGAACAGCCCATAAACTCCACTGTTGATAAAAGCTAAAAAACTTCCTTGTGTGCCTGGACACATCGGATAACATAGAGTGGAGTTTATGGGCTGTTAAAAAAAACGCCCAAACTCCAAAAAACTTCAGTTTATGAGCTCCAGTGTGCATGGAGCCTTATGATTTATATCACTTGGCTTGGGCCAAATTGAACTTTTCTATATAGTAGGATGCCCACTGAGTATAAAACAAGTAGAATTTGGGTGAGCCAAGATGGTTTTCATATAGAATTAGCTTGGCTTCTTTTTTGGAATTTTCCCAAATGCATGGCTGTCATGGTGCATCATTTGGTGCCATAGATGAAAAGCTTGGCTTTTTATTCACAATTTCCCTTTGAAATGTATGTCTGTCAGGGTGCCATATTTTAGGATTTATATCACTTAGCTCGGGCTAAATTGAAATTTCCTATATAATAGGATGCCCAATGAGTATAAAACAAGTGGAATTTGGGTGAGCTAAGATGGTTTTCATTTAGGAATATCTTGGTTTCTAATTCAAAATATCCCATTAAAATGAATGGCTGTCATGGTGCCTTGTTTGGTGCCATGTTTTATCATTTATTTCACTTGGCTTGGGCCAAATTGAACTTTTCTATATAGTAGGATGTCCAATGAGTATTAAACAAGTGGAATTTGGGTGAGCCAAGATGGTTTTCATATAGGAAAAGCTTGGCTTCTTATTCAAAATTTCCCTTTGAAATGTAAGACTGTGAGGGTGCCATATTTTAGGATTTATATCACTTGGCTCGGGCCAAAATTTACTTTCCTATATAGTAGGATTCCCAATGAGTATAAAACAAGTGGAATTTGGGTGAGACAAGATGGTTTCCTGATGCATCATGGCAGCACACACACACACTGCTTTGTGACTCCGCCCCCACAACCTGACAGGATTGGTTAATCCATAAATTTGAAGGAGAGGCCCCCCCCCTTCATTCTCTTTTTTTATCCTCACCTGACAAGTTTGAGACGGATTTCGCACCATTACTGCAATCGCCCCACCAGGTTAAGCCTCCCCTGGCTGGAAGTCTCTCCTGTGTAGTCTCTCTAAAGGAGCCTTTATGGAGAGAACCCCAATCTGGTGGTCTCGAGGGGCACATTTCTTGCACTTATAGAAGCTTTAAAGAAGCTTAGATTACCGCAGTGACCTCCTACCTTTCACCTCTTTCACTTTTTTCTTTCGTTCTTTTTTCATTTTAAAGGCTGGCTGAGCCCTGTAGTTCCACAAGGATGGAGTTGTTTCCATCATGGCAGCCACGTCCTCTTCGGCGCTCTGCGCATGCGTGGGGTGAAGTGGGGTAACTCGTAAGGTCTCTCTGCCCTTCTCCAAGATTGCACGTTGGGGCAGCAAAATGCATCTGCGCATGCGCAGTGACGTCATTTCCGCCACGATATCGGTGGCGAATTTAAAAAGCCCTGTGTTTCTGTCAGTAGTTGCTGATGGTTGCAGGCACCTTATGAACGGATTCTTTTGCGTTCCTTACTGCCCTCAGTCTCAGGTAAGTCCCACCCTCTTTTCATTTGCTAATTTGTAGCTGTTGTTCTTTTACCTGCACTGCAATTCTATGCTGTTTACTCCTTTATCAGACACTGTTTTCCTTTGCACTTTCTTCATGGAGGTCACTGCCCAAGCAGACCACCCTCAACATATAAGGTAAGAGGTGCCCAGTATGTCTGGTAAGTATAAAGGGGAAAAAGAGTGCATGACCTCTAATGCTGCGACTTTCTGACAGCCCTTCCAGGTCAAGATCTACAAACTCCATGCATCAAGGTCACTCAAGCCATACCTCAAGCTATAGGAGATCTAAGAGAAGTTGCTCAAAATCTTCATCTCACCATTACACCACTCTGGCCACAGCCATTCACGTCACAGCCACTCACACTGTAGCCGCTCACACAGAAGGTCACCTTCTCCCCGTAACAAGAGGAGCTATCACACCCGTCCCGGAGCAAATGCTTGCTGGGTATGCGTAGCTCCAGCTTTGTGTCAGGGCTGGGCTCAGCCCTTCCTTCTCTGAGCTGGCCGCTCAGCTGTCGGCTAATTGCCAGCTCCTATCTCTCCACAGTTACTAAGCTGTTGATGATATCCTGCTCGTCAGTCCTGTCTACTTAATCCGTCAAGTCCAGATGAGCTCTGCCTTGGCCTGGGTCAACATCACAGAAACTATTCTCCTGCAATCCTGTTCAAGACTTGCTTTGTTGACATCCCTTCTGGCTCCAGATCCTGCTTGCTGTTCCACTACATTGATCCCTGGCTTCTTGCTTGGCTGACTATCCATTCTGGTTACTGAACTTTGGCTATGTTTTGACTACGTTTGTTCTTTTTAGTTTTTATAATTAAACAAGTGTGATTTAACTGTACTTCTGTCTTGGCCTGATTTTCTGACAGTAGGCGAAGGCCATGAATTCAGAAGATGCAGTCAATCCACTTGTTGGTAATATTTTTTCCAGATCGGATGAACTGGATCACCGCATGGATCAGTTTGCTATGGCGTTCCATATGCTCCTGAGTCACACGGCTTACCTGGAATCTCCCACTGTGGCCACCCCTGTACAACCTATGTTGCAGGCCAACCCTGCTGCTGCTCCAGTCTCTGTGTAGGCACCTGCCTCGAGTATTACCTCTATAAGAGCTATGTTTGGTTCTGCTCCGCTTCCCCAGTGATTTGGGGGCGATCCAGTCCAATGCAGAGGGTTTCTCAACCAGGTTGAGATATACTTTGAGATGCTGCCCCAGGCATTTCCCACGGACAGAAGCAAAGTAGGTTTCATGGTATCTTTGCTTTCTAAGAGAGCCTTGGCCTGGGCAAACCCTCTATGGGAGACGCAAAAACCTGTCGTCTTGAGCTACCCTGAGTTTGTGGCTTTGTTTAACAAGGTAATTGATGTTCCCGCATGCTCCGCTTCTGCTACCAAGTGCCTCATGTACATTAAACAGAGTACGAGAACTGTTGCCGACTGGCAGCAGAGGTTGCGTGGAATGACGAGGCACTCATGGCTGCTTTTTCTCATGGTCTCTCGGATACCATCAAGGATGAGATAGCAGCCGAGATATACCCACTGAGCTGGAGAAGTTGATCACGTTTGCCATCCTCATTGACTCCAGACTCAGAGAAAGACTCTTTTAAGGAGCGCTTGCGGAAGCCTCCTGTACGCTTGTCTTTGAGCTTTGCAGTCCCACCCATGCCTCCCTCACCTCCCATGCCTTCTGTTACAGAGTCGGTCAGTGAAGGTGAAGATACAGGCTCTAATCGACCCCGGGGCTGTAGGCCTGTTCATTGATGCTGCCTTTGTATTGAAGCACTTGATTCCGCTGCAGCTGCGTGACACTCCACTTGCCATTGAGGCTCTTGACGGGAGACCTCTACAACCTGCCCATGTGACTCATGAGACAGTTCTGTTGTCTATGGCCGTAGGGGCTCTTCACCATGAGATAATCCACTTCCAAGTTATTTCCTCAAGTTTCCACTGGTTATTGGTTATCTTGGGTTACAGAGGCACAACCCCTCTTTTGATTGGCTCCGTGCTGAGGTTCTCTCCTAGTTACATCAATGCAGTGAGACATGCTTCCAGAAGGTAGCCAAGGTCCTGTACACCTCTTCACTCTCCTCCCTGCCGAAGGAGTACCGCGATTTTAGCGATGTCTTTGACAAAGGTCAAGCCGGTAGTTTGCCTCCACACCGGCCGTATGATTGTGCAATTGACCTTCAAACTGGTGGCATACCCCCTCGTGGCCGGGTTTACCCTTTTGTCGGTCTTGGAGGATAAGGCCATGGAGGAGTATGTTGCAGACGCACTTTCTCGAGGTTTCATCTGCAAATCCTCCTCCCCTGCTGGTGCTGGTTACTTCTTTGTGAAGAAGAAGAGTGGTGAACTGAGACCTTGTATTGATTATAGGGGTCTCAATCGTTTCACGATTAAGAATGCCTATCCGATTCTGTTGATTACGGAATTTGACCGCCTCCAAGGAGCAACGGTTTTCACAAAGCTTTATTTGAGAGGAGCATACAATCTCGTGAGACTTAAGGAGGGCGACAAGTGGAAAACTGCATTTAATACCAGAACAGGCAATTATGAGTATCTCGTAATTCCTACGTTGCTATATTTATGACAATGTAATGTCCTGCGAGCCACCATTTGCTATAAGCCCAAAATAGGGTCTCCCAAATAACACTATAATTCGGCAGCTAGCGTTGCACATGTCTCATAAATCATGCAAAGACCATCCAATATTCTAAAGTACGCTGCGCTTTCAAACTTAAAATCCAAATAATGAAACGAAAAATGTGCTATATAACAACAGCAATAAAGTGATAACTTGCTAAAATACATACAATATTCCAAATAAAGTGCTTTCATGCAGGATATGATAAAACGTCCATATGGTGAGAAAAAAAGCAATCAATAAAATCCTTAAACCAATATAATGGTGAACCAAACTATAAAAATCCTTCTAAAAAATATATATAAATATATATTGCTGTGCAATCAAAAAAAGTTCAAAAGTGCTCCAATGTAATCCATGCGATCCATTCGATTCAGTGGTTGCTGTGATATCAATCCAATATTAATGTGCTGCATGTGCACTCAGGTGTTCCCCCCAGGTCACCTTAGAGTGTGTGACCTAGCTGATAAGGCTTGGTCAATACACGCATTGGAACCTGTAAATGGTTCAGTGGTAAATCCGTATTCCTGTGGTGGCCTCACTCTGTGTTTCAATATGGTAATGGAGTCCCTTTTGTGCCTCAGTAATACCAATAGAAAAAGGAGACATCATAGTGTAGTATATTAAAACTTTTATTATCAACACAGTAACAAATCCCTTGCAGGGTACTCACATTTACATGGCGCGTCAGGGCGCCACTCTAAAATAGCATAAAAAACAAGCTGTAGCGGCTGATATTAGGGTGGTATGCTGATCGTCCTTAGTGGGTGCACTGACTAGCGTTCCGTCCTGTCCCCTTCCCCTACGCGTGTCGATACAAGGGGTTCATTCGTATCTTCCTTAGGGGGTAATTACGCATTAGACCTTTCTTCTAATATGCGTATTTCAAATGTATTTCACGTCTCCTTATTTCACGTCTCCTTTTAACCTTTGGTCTGCAACCGATTTACCACCTCGGTTCCATGTCCTCACCCTGTACAGGTTGAGAACCATGAGGAGTATGAAGTACAGACCATTGTTGACTCCCGTAGGCTCCATGGGCGCATACAGTACCTGGTGCATTGGAAAGGGTACTGTCTGGAGGAACGATCTTGGGTCTCATCCTCGGAGGCCCCTGTCCTCCTCCGTGATTTCCATAGACGTTTTCCCCTCAAGCCTGGTGGTCCTCCGAGGGGGAGGGGTCGTTGAGGAGGGGGTACTGTCAGGGCTTGGCCCAGCCCTTCCTTCTCTGAGATGGCTGCTCAGCTGTGGGCTAATTGCCAGCTCGTATCTCTCCACAGTTACTCAGCTGTTGATGATATCCTGCTCGTCAGTCCTGTCTACTTAAGCTGTCCAGTCCAGAGGAGCTCTGCCTTCGCCTTGGTCAACATCACAGAAACGATTCTCCTGTGATCCTGTTCAAGACTTGCTTTGCTGACATCCCTTCTGGCTCCAATCCTGCTTGCTGTTCCACTACATTGATCCCTGACTTCTGGCTTGGCTGACCATCCGTTACGGCTACTGAACCTTGGCTATGTTTTGACTACGTTTTTCTTTTTAGTTTTTATGATTAAACAAGTGTGATTTAACTGTACTTCTGTCTCTACCTGATTTTATGGTTTCTGACACCTTGCCAGGCAAGTTAGCCTGCCGCGCAGTGGCGTCTCCAGCTTTCATATTTAGGGGGGGCACATGGGGGGACAGGGAAAAAAAGTAGGGGGGCAACTATAAAATGCAATTTTACTACGATCCCACAACAGGTCCTTTTACATGTTCTGCAGTGAGCTCCCTTCCTACTGTATTGGGGCCCCCCAGGGTGGCAGAAAACAAGAGATATATGTCACCAGCATACCAAGAAAATATAAGGGTCCAAAGCAGTGGGAGAACTATCAGGGTTGCAAAGGTTGTATTGCCACTGGGCCTTGGTGTTCTGCCACTGTGGTGTTCCCCAGCCTCCTCTTGCTGTCCTGCTATTGACAGTGCTGGTCTGGCATCTGTCTCCTTGGCAGCGGCGGCAGTCTATTAGGACCTAGTGCTGGTGACATGGGTACATGCAGGGGAAGGCTGGCACTATTGGTTGTAGAGAGCTGAGCCCCCAGTTGGTCACCTAGCAGCAGTAATGCTGTATAACCTTCTCTGTTGACATGCTGATCGGGATGTGATCCAGGTGATGTTCCCAGTCAGATCTAATAAACACAGTATTTATTAGCATCAAGAGTACAACCACATCAACCGTATGTTCAGCAGTCATGTGGGCTCTATGCCTGTAAGGTGTGGGCTTTGATCAATAAAATCACTATGATATTTAACACTAGGATTTGACTAGGAGCATCACCTGGATTGCATCACGATCAGCATGTCAGAGAAGGCTGCACTGCTGCTAAGCAACCTGCAGGGAGGTCAACTGTCTACTCTACAACCATTAGAGATGGGCTCGGGTGTGTTTGAAATCCCACATGCCCAATCCCACCAAGAAACCAACACTTCACATGGCTAATCACAGGCAGTGAGACATTCCTGATCTGTGCAGCTGCGGACCAGGAAATGTCTCACTGCCTGTGATTAGCGCTGTGCAGTGTGGGCTTCCTGGCGGACTAGGGCATGTGGGATTTTGAACATGCCCAGCCCATCTCTAACAAATTGTGTTGGCCCTCCTGTACATCAGCCCCATAAAGTAACCAGCACTAGGTTCCAATGTGCCACCGCTGCCATGGAGACAGAGCCCAGCGCTGTGAATATCCGGGACAGGACAGCAACCCTGGTAGTTCCACCACTGGTCCGCACTGGGAGGATTCCCCCATCCACCTATAATGTGTAGATGGAAGAATTGGATCATTTATTTTTTTATTTTTCATGCAACCTACTTGTTGAATGAAAAAAGTTATCAATATATGGGCTGCCTAAGTGCTAAGACCAGCCATAGGCAGTTCTCAGCTGGTTCAGCAGGAACTGGCTGAGATTTGAATCATTAATGAGCAGGCTGAATGTACCAAGTTGATTGATCAAATTGGGAACAACCAGCCTGCCAGATACTCTTATGATTATCACTAGTGGTTGCTATAGCCACTAGTGATAATCACTGTTTGTTGGGAGAATACAATTGCTGGGCAGGAAGGATATTCCCCTGTCACCACTGTCTGTGTTGATGGGGGAATCATGCAAGTTTCTTTCCTGCAATCTGTGGATGCAGGAAAGAAATTTGCACCCTCTATTACCTGCCTAACTGAAAGTGAAAGTAAGTTGTGAAGGTCTTGAAAGAACAGGAGAGGGGTAGGGACAGATGGGGGAGAGAAGGGATGGAGATAATGCAGTTCAGTGATTACAGTGTACTACAGTGCACACACTAACCCACGGGTCCAGGCTAGAAGCTCAGGCATTGACACACAGCCAGGAATGCTGCTGATTTTCATATTTCCCACCCACACATCCCCTCTCTTTAGATACAGCTGCACACCGGGGATAGTGTGGGCGGGACTGGAAGACTCAGGAGGAACAGGGGCGGGGGAGGAGGAGCTGTATTCATCTCTGCTCTAACTTACATGAGGAGAGTGAGGGGGTGGCTGGACTCGCTGGGCTGTGAAAGAGTGTCATAGACTGACACTCGGCTCAGCTTGCAGTCACCACTCTTGGAATTTACATGCTGGTTCTCCTGTCCTAAGGACGGGAGAAATCAGTCTGTTTTTTCAGTAACTGAGAGTCCTGGTGGAGTCCTTCCTGCAACTCGCTCTTCTGCCTGCAAATGAGGATGCAGGGGAAGGAGCAGATCGGGCGGCCATGGTTGTAAGAGCGCTCACATTATGCAGTGTCAGCGAGCAGAGGGAGGGGGAGGAATCACCCGCAGGAGCATGACTGGGGATACTCTCCCTCTCAATAGAGACTGTGTTACTCCAGCGGCGGCCTGAGTAAGATGTGGAGCATCCGCTACGAATGCAAACAAAAAGACATTGCCTTTTTGGTGGTGCACAGCATAATGTTGGGGGGGGTCAGGGCAGGGCCCCATGTGGCCCCCATTGCTGCCGCGCATGCTTCAACAAAGCAACCAGGGAGAAGGAGTCTGACGCAAGAGAGTCAAGAGAGGTAACTGACCTCAACAGAGAGTCTGTGCGGGAATCTATCCTGGAGGCATCGGTCCCTAAACCAGACAAGGCAGGCCCAAGCACAACTTCCGTAGCTCCCAATCCTTCTATAGATTCGGAATCAGCTTCTGACAATGAGGACTCAGAGATCCCTACAGGATTCGACTTTACTCTCATTGAAACAAGATAAGATCAGTAAAGAAGGCCATAGGATGGGAAGAAGCAAAAGAGGCCCCTCCCAAAATCCGGAAGTACTTTCCTAATCTAAAGAGGGAACCAGAGTCCTTTCCCTTTATTGAGGAACTGGAGGATCTCATTAAGGATGAGTGGAAGAGATCAGATAAAAGATCTAACCTGAATAATAGATTGGCAAAACTATATACTCTGAAGGAAGTGAAAGTAAATCCACTGGTCCACCCACAGGTGATCGATGCCTCGCTAATGCGACTCGCAAGACATGTTACTTTACCGATAGAGGATGCAGTAACCTTTTGGGATGTGCTGGACCGGAAGATTGATCTGGACATGAAAAAAGCATACTGTACAGCAGGAGGTGCGTGTAGGCCAGCAGTAGCAGCGGCTGCAGCCGGCAAAGCAATTTTTGGATGGTCTGCCAATAAAGAAAGATCCATACAAGAGGGGGCTGACCAGGGGAAAATAATTAGTTCTCTTCAGGAACTAAAGCTTGCAGGCAATTTCGTAGCAGAGACCTCAGTGGATGTCATTTGTTCTTCTGCAAGGGCTTCAGCCATGGCCAGAAGAGCCCTGTGGCTCAAACCATGGGTGGCGGATGCAGCATAAAAGACCAATTGGTGCAAGATCCCTTATGGTTAACCTTTTTGGTTCAAAACTGGACTCGGTAATCTCCAAAGTGACAGGAGGCAAATTGGGACTGATTCCCTCAGATAGAAGACCTAAGCCACAGAAAGGTCCTTTGTTCAAACGAAACCTCCAGGAGAGGTACAGGGAGGCGAGAACTTATAGGCCGGGAAGAGAATTTAAAAGAACTTGGAAGAATCTGCAATCATCTTTTTTCAGGCTTCAGAAATCTAAGATCACCCCGACAGGGGAAAACCAGAAGTCCTTTAGAGGGTACGCCCATCCTGCCTGGGAGAGTGGGAGCCAGGCTCAAATTTGAACAGGTCTGGACGGAACACCAGAGGATGCATGGACATTTCCCACAATAATACATAGGCACAAATGGAAATTTATAGACAATGCTCCTGAAAATGAATTTTCAGTCAACCAGACTACCGTCATCACCAGTCAAGAGGAGGCTGCTTCTCAAGTATGCGATGGAGCTAGTAAAGAAGAGGAGAGGGAGAGGATATTACTCTCCCCTATTTTTAGTAAGGAAAAAGACAGGAGATCTACGTCCTGTAATGGACCTAAAAGGGCTCAAAAGAGGAATTCAGGTCGAAGCCTTCAAAATGGAGAGTCTCCAATCAATCCTATTAGCTGTAAACTTAGGAGACTGGATGCTTTCCATAGACTTATTGGACGCCTATCTACACATCCCTATATACCCCGCCTTTCAAAAATATCTGCGATTCTCAGTCACCTCACCATCATGCGGTACTGATTAACACACTCCAGTACTTTGGGTGATTAATCAACTGGGAGAAGAGCAATCTTCAGCCCACACAAAGCATGACCTGGGGTCAGTCTACCCCAGGAAAAGATAGATCCCTTGATCCAGAAGTTAAGGAGATTAACGACAGCAACATTCCTTCCGGCGAGAGTCTGTCTGAGCACCTTAGGCTCGATGTCGGCCACTCTGCCGATGATTCAATGGGTGCAATGGCACATGAGGATGATGCAGTTTTCATTCCTTACTCAATGGAACAGAACATCAATGCTTCAGTCGATTTCCATTCACTGCATCGTGAAACAGTCAATTTAGTGGTGGATGCATACAGACAACCTCAGGAGACACAGGCCTATAGTTCACCCGGAACCGGAGGTGATCACAACAGATGCTAGCCAGGCAGGATGGGGGCCCACTATTGGAACCAGGCGGTTCAGGGTCAATGGCAATTTCACGCGGAGGATCTAGTATCGAATATTCTGGAGCTCAGAGCAGCCTTCCAGGCCCTCCTAGCTTTTGGCCTGTCCTAATCCGAATGGTCAACAAACATACATTTAGAGACAGGGGGGTGCTAGAAGCAGTACTCTACTCGAAGAAATCCATCCCATCCTGGAATGGGCCAAGTTCTTTCTATCAGATCTACAAGCGGTGTAGGTTGAGGCAGCTCAGAACTTACAATGAGTGGTCCCTGAACCATCAAGTCTTCAGTCTCCTGACTCAAACTTGGGGGATCCTGGCGATTGAGCTAGCCACGACACCTACAAACACCAAATGCCAGAGGTTCTTGTTGAGAGCATATCCATCTGTGGAGGGGGTGGACTTCCTTCTTCATCCATGGAACTTTCGTCTGGGGTACATATTACCTCCAACACCGCTAATTGCGAGGTTCCTATCCAGGCTCAGGAGGTGTTCAGCCTCAGTAATAGTGGTGATTCCTTTCTGGCCCAGGAGGCCGTGGTTCACAACTCTATTGCAGCTCAGCCTAGATGATCCGCTACCTCTTCCACTGTACCAGAATCTACTGTACCAGGGACAGTTCTTCCATCCAGCTCCAGATCGGCTCCATTTAATGGCATGGATGTTGAGAGGAATAGGTTCATAGAGCAAGGCTGCTTCCAGGAGGTCGTTTCAACATTACTCCAAGCCAGAAAATGCACAACTAACATTACTTATGATAGAATATGGGAAAGATTCACTGCTCAGCAGAATGGCTGGGACCCACTATCTCCAGAAGTTCCGCAGATCTTGGAGTTTCTTCAAGCAGGCCTAACTAGAGGACTCAGATCAAGTACCCTTAAAGTGCAGATTTCAGCTATATCCACAAAAACAGGCTTCAAATGGGCCTCACACCCTCTTTTAATCCAGTGGGTACACCAACTCACATTCATATACTAGAGCCAATTTTTGGACAGAAGCCAATTAACCTACCAGCATGTCTTTGGAATGTGGGAGGAAACCAGAGTAATTGGAGAAAACCCACACAGGCACAGGGAGAACATGCAAATTCCAGGCAGGTAGTGCCGTGGGTGGGATTCGAACCAGTGACCCTTTTTACTGCTAGGTGAGAATGCTACCCACTACACCGCTGTGCCGCCTGGATTATTATAAGAGCATGTGTAAAGATCAGGCCCCCAAGAAGACCGACTTTGTGGGACTTAACACTAAAATAACATTTTCTTATCGCCATCACTTGAGCTAAAAGAATCTCGGAGATACAGGCATTTAATGATTTCAGAACCCTACATGGTCTTTTATCCAGACAGGATGGTACTAAAACCCTCAGACCACTTTATTCCAAAGGTGACATCATCCTTCCACTACAATCAGGAACTCAACCTGAATGAAAGGAAGGGAAACCGCGCCACCTTACACTTGGCTCTGCCGCCAATAAGAAAAAGGTTCAGTCTATAAATAAATGACGTGCCCTACAATCAAAAAGATCAAAAAATCTTCTTACCCTTAAATTATGAATAAAGTGCTACTGTGCTGTGCAATCCAACAATATTAATTGATTAAAATTATTTAAGTAGATAAGTAAAGTGCTTCCGTGCTATATCCGTAAAAAATAATAAAGTGCTGTACCCTGCGGGAATGTCTAGTTCCCATAAACAGTGATTGTTTTAAAGAAATTGTGAGCGTTGTGCCCCCTACACATTTAACATCAACCATATATCTAAAAACTCTTCCCCATAAGCCAATATGTACAAATAAAAATGAGAACAAACTATATAAAAAGATGAAGTAAGTGCAAACAAATGCGGGTAGACTTGCAGGTGCTACTGAAAATCACAATAAAAATAAAATAAAAAAATATAATAAAAATAAAAATAATAACAACAAAGGTGATAATCATAACATAAAGTCCATTTGTGACACCAAAGTGCTTATATGTAAAGTGCTTTGTTCAAGGAGGGTTCACGGTGCAAATCCTATTCCTCTTTGTGCAGCCGCCACCAATTTAGGTAATGGGTCACTTACCAAACTTAGGCAAGTGTAGGGCATGTAGTTTAATTGAGGATAACCAATCCTATCTGTGGTCTCCCTCCAAAGGCCCAATTGCTGAGACTGGGATGCGGTTTGGTCTCCAATGGTGGAACTCAGGGATAAGATAATGGAAAAGAGGGGACTCCAATAGTGAAGTACGTTTATGTTCAAACAATTTTTATTAAAAACAAATCATAAAAGGGACTCACATGGTTCAGTGCCTTTGGCCGGCACTGAGCATATCCAGCCTTGTAGGTAGTATACTGCTTGCTGTTAGTTAGCGTCCCAGGTCCCTTCCTAGTGTGAGCCGCCTCCCCGGAAGTGACGTAATCGCGTTCTTTCCCAGCAGCCTCTACGCGTTTCGCAAGACCTTTTGCGTCATCAGGAAGCTGCCGGGTGTATGGTGGATTAAGTTTATATAGTCCCAGTGTCTATCTACTAGCGCGGTGATTGGTTTACCACTTTTTTCCTACCGGAAGTATAGCGGTGGCCATCTTTGGTGTGGGCTTTTCATTTTTTTGGTGCCGTTCCTGCCCTTTTATTATTGTGTGTCCCTTCTATTCCCCTCCTTTGTTGTCACTGTTCCAAAAACTTTTTTCTTCTCTGCTATGTATTGTTACCTGTGTCTCTAGTCTGTCTTCGTGTAGTATTATGTGTGATTGACTATAGTCTGCTCCGGAGTGTAGGGGGTGTTGCGTTGGTTTGAGCATTACCTTTATGTTGTATTCCCAATGTGTAACCAGCCTAATGGTTGTTACCGCCCACAAGTCTGGATTGCTCTCACATTTCCATGGCAATATAATACTCTAGTCATAATATTCATGATGAAATGTAACGTCACATATATTTTTGTTTTTTACTCCCATTTACCACAACCCCATGTTGCCATTTTAACATCTGCTGTGAAAACATTCTAAATGTGTTAGTGTTATGAATGAATGGTGTCATATTACGGATTACTCCAAAAAGTGTTTGTTACAAATCAAATGTGTTAATCCTAAATGAAAATAAAAATAATAATAAAAATATAAATATAAATATAAAAATAATAATAATAAAATTAAATTTAAAAATAAATAAAAATAAAAAATAAAATAAAATAAAAATAATAATAAAATAAAAATAAAAATAAAAATGAAAATAAAAGTAAAAATAAAAATAAAACTAAAAATAAATAAATAATAATAAAGAAAATGAATGGAACTAAAGATATTATCAAAATCTAAATGTGAAAAACTGAAAAAATATTAGTGAATTTGATGTAAATGGGGACTTAGGTTAATAGTCTTCTAAATAACAATTAACATCAATCTCTACGTTTAACCCTTTTTTCTTCATTGTGTCTAATTTGTATATCCAGTATGTTTCATTCTTAGATATCTCTCTTTTTAGATTTTTGTTCCTCCAGTCTTGTTCTATTTTATCTATACCATAAAATTTTAGATGTTTTGGGTTCTTATTATGGACTTCTTTGAAATGCTTGGATAAACTGTGATATATGTATCCCTTTTTTATGTTTCTTATATGTTCTCCTATCCTAGTGGAAACAGCCCTAGTGGTTCTTCCCACATATTGCAACCCACAGTCACATTCTATCACGTATGTGACGTGGGTGCTTTGGCAAGTGATCAATTTTTTTATTTTAAATTTCTGTTTATTTGAATGGGAAAAAAATAAATAAATAAAAAAAATTGATCACTTGCCAAAGCACCCACGTCACATACGTGATAGAATGTGACTGTGGGTTGCAATATGAGGGAAGAACCACTAGGGCACTTTCCACTAGGATAGGAGAACATATAAGAAACATAAAAAAGGGATACATATATCACAGTTTATCCAAGCATTTCAAAGAAGTCCATAATAAGAACCCAAAACATCTAAAATTTTATGGTATAGATAAAATAGAACAAGACTGGAGGAACAAAAATCTAAAAAGAGAGATATCTAAGAATGAAACATACTGGATATACAAATTAGACACAATGAAGAAAAAAGGGTTAAACGTAGAGATTGATGTTAATTGTTATTTAGAAGACTATTAACATAACCCCAAGTCCCCATTTACATCAAATTCACTAATATTTTTTCAGTTTTTCACATTTAGATTTTGATAATATCTTTAGTTCCATTCATTTTCTTTATTATTATTTATTTATTTTTAGTTTTATTTTTATTTTTACTTTTATTTTCATTTTTATTTTTATTTTTATTTTATTATTATTTTTATTTTATTTTTATTTTTTATTTTTATTTAAATTTAATTTTATTATTATTTTTATATTTATTTATATTTATATTTTTATTATTATTTTTATTTTCATTTAGGATTAACACATTTGATTTGTAACAAACACTTTTTGGAGTAATCCGTAATATGACACCATTCATTCATAACACTAACACATTTAGAATGTTTTCACAGCAGATGTTAAAATGGCAACATGGGGTTGTGGTAAATGGGAGTAAAAAACAAAAATATATGTGACGTTACATTTCATCATGAATATTATGACTAGAGTATTATATTGCCATAGAAATGTGAGAGCAATCCAGACTTGTGGGCGGTAACAACCATTAGGCTGGTTACACATTGGGAATACAACATAAAGGTAATGCTCAAACCAACGCAGCACCCCCTACACTCCGGAGCAGACTATAGTCAATCACACATAATACTACACGAAGACAGACTAGAGACACAGGTAACAATACACAGCAGAGAAGAAAAAAGTTTTTGGAACAGTGACAACAAAGGATAGAAGGGACACACAATAATAAAAGGGCAGGAACGGCACCAAAAAAATGAAAAGCCCACACCAAAGATGGCCGCCGCTATACTTCCAGTAGGAAAAAAGTGGTAAACCAATCACCGCGCTAGTAGATAGACACTGGGACTATATAAACTTAATCCACCATACACCCGGCAGCTTCCTGATGACGCAAAAGGTCTTGCGAAACGCGTAGAGGCTGCTGGGAAAGAACGCGATTACGTCACTTCCGGGGAGGCGGCTCACACTAGGAAGGGACCTGGGACGCTAACTAACAGCAAGCAGTATACTACCTACAAGGCTGGATATGCTCAGTGCCGGCCAAAGGCACTGAACCATGTGAGTCCTTTTTATGATTTGTTTTTAATAAAAATTGTTTGAACATAAACGTACTTCACTATTGGAGTCCCCTCTTTTCCATTATCTTATCCCTGAGTTCCACCATTGGAGACCAAACCGCATCCCAGTCTCAGCAATTGGGCCTTTGGAGGGAGACCACAGATAGGATTGGTTATCCTCAATTAAACTACATGCCCTACACTTGCCTAAGTTTGGTAAGTGACCCATTACCTAAATTGGTGGCGGCTGCACAAAGAGGAATAGGATTTGCACCGTGAACCCTCCTTGAACAAAGCACTTTACATATAAGCACTTTGGTGTCACAAATGGACTTTATGTTATGATTATCACCTTTGTTGTTATTATTTTTATTTTTATTATATTTTTTTATTTTATTTTTATTGTGATTTTCAGTAGCACCTGCAAGTCTACCCGCATTTGTTTGCACTTACCGTATTTATCGGCGTATAACACGCACTTTTTCCCCCTTAAAATCGGGGGAAAGTCGTGGGTGCGTGTTATACGCCGATACCCAAAAAAAAAAATGACAAAAATCGGTTGCGGCGCCGAAAAATGGCGACCGCGGCCGAAAAAGGCCGAACCGCGGCCGAAAAAGGCCGGAAAAAGCCGAAGCGCGGCCGAAAAAGACCGAAGCCGGCTGTTCAGCTCCGCTCGGAGTCCCGCCTCCCTGCGCTCGCTCCCGAAACAGCAGGGAGGCGGGACTCCGAGCGGAGCTGAACAGTCGGCTCGGTCTTTTTTCGGCCGCACTTCGGCCTTTTTCGGCCGCGGTTCGGTCTTTTTCGGCCGCGCATGCGCGGTATTTCTCGCGGCGGGAAATTTAAACGCTGGCGAACTTCAACTGACACTAGCAAGCTGCAAATGACACTAGCAAGCTGCAAATGACGCCGGGCAAGCTACAAATGATGCTGGGCAAGCTACAAATGACGCTGGGCAGGTTGCAAATGACGCTGGGCAGGTTGCAAATGATGCTGGGAAAGGCTGCAAATGACGCTGGGCAAGCTGCAAATGACGCTGAGCAAGCTACAAATGACGCTGGGCAAGCTGCAAATGACGCTGAGCAAGCTACAAATGACGCTGGGCAAGCTGCAAATAACGCTTAAATGTAAGTTTTTTTTTTTCCCTAAACTTCTCTCCTAAAACTTTTTTTCCTTAAAATTCCCTCCTAAACTTGGGGTGCGTGTTATACGCCGGTGCGTGTTATACGCCGATAAATACGGTACTTCATCTTTTTATATAGTTTGTTCTCATTTTTATTTGTACATATTGGCTTATGGGGAAGAGTTTTTAGATATATGGTTGATGTTAAATGTGTAGGGGGCACAACGCTCACAATTTCTTTAAAACAATCACTGTTTATGGGAACTAGACATTCCCGCAGGGTACAGCACTTTATTATTTTTTACGGATATAGCACGGAAGCACTTTACTTATCTACTTAAATAATTTTAATCAATTAATATTGTTGGATTGCACAGCACAGTAGCACTTTATTCATAATTTAAGGGTAAGAAGATTTTTTGATCTTTTTGATTGTAGGGCACGTCATTTATTTATAGACTGAACCTTTTTCTTATTGGCGGCAAAGCCAAGTGTAAGGTGGCGCGGTTTCCCTTCCTTTCATTCATTTTTTTCATTTAAACGATCATTGATTGTTTCTTATTGAAACTGCTAGCACACCAAAATAAAATTACCAAAAACACCTCAACCACTTAAATAGAAAAACCTGCCGAAAAAGAACCAGTAGCGCCGGTACCCCATTATTCCCCATAGGAACTCAACCTTCCATCATTCTTGATGATCAAGGGCAACCACACGCCTTGGACATTAAGACCACTATTACAATCTGTCAGCTACAGCCCTTTTTCAGGAAGACCTATAACCTATTAGTGATTCCTCACGGAGGAAGAAGAGGCCACATGGTGTCATCTCGCACTATCGCATCTTGGCTGGTCAAGGCCATCAAGAAAGCCTACGACACTCAGAATCTGCCAGTACCTGGAGGCATTAGGGCTCACTCAACAAGGGCAGTGGCAACTTCCTGGGCAGCGTATTGCAGGGTGTCACCAGAGACAACCTGGTCTTCCAGACATACATTCATGTTCCACTACAGGGTAGACTCGGCTCAGTTATCTACGTTAGATTTTGCAAGATCCGTTATTCGGGCTAATTCTACAGCCATATGGTAAATAAATACTATTACTTTACTTGCACCCACCCGACTGGTGAGTTATTTCCCAGTGCGTTCTGCCATGATGCGTCAGGCAGAGGCGGCTCTAGGCTTTGTGAGGCCTTAGGCAAAACTTAGACATGAGGCCCCATTTATAATAATAAAAATAATTCAAGCAATAAAAGGGAATACATTGCACTGTACAGTGTACAATGAACTGATGGCAGTTCACCCATGGCCAGTCCTCAAGGATTCCAGCATGTCATTGGATCATATCACAACAGGATATGCACTGCAACACAAGCTCCCTCTGTATAGTAGACATGTGCGATTCGTTTCGTACAAATTCGTAATTCGTACGAATTTTTCGAAATTCGTCCGAATTTACGAATCTGTAGTACGAATTTTTTTTTTTTACGAATTCCGTACGGAATACGAAATTCCGTTTACGAATTTCGTCGCCGAATGATTCGAATGACTTCGAATGAATTCGAATGGATTCGAATGAATTCGAATGACAAAGTGTCATTTTTGCAGGAAAAATTCTGTTTACGAATTTCAGCTCCAAATTATTCGAATCCAACTACCAATATCAAATTTCAACTAATTCAAACTAAATTATTATAGCAGATATAACGAATAAATTCGAATGAATTAGAATGATTCGAATGACAAAGTGTCATTTTTGCAGAAAAAAAAGCTATTTAAAATCACTTGCGGCTATTGCCGGCAAATGAATTGTCGGCTCCATAACACAGAGAACAGTCATTCATTGATATAAAAAAAAAAAGCGTAGGGGTCCCCCCAAATTCAATAACCAAGCCCTTCAGGTCTGGTATGGATATTAAGGGGGACCCCAGCCAAAAAAAAAAAAATGGCGTGGGGTCCCCCCCAAATATCCATACCAGACCCTTCAGGTCTGGGATGGATTTTAAGGGGAACCCGGGCCAAAAAAAAATAAAAAATGGCGTAGGGTCCCCCTCAAAATCCATACCAGACCCTTTATCCGAGCACGCAACCTGGCAGGCCGCAGGAAAAGAGGGGGGACGAGAGCGGCCCCCCCTCCCACCTGAACCGTACCAGGCCACATGCCCTCAACATTGGGAGGGTGCTTTGGGGTCCCCCCCCAAAGCACCTTGTCCCCATGTTGATGAGGACAAGGGCCTCATCCCCACAACCCTGGCCGGTGGTTGTGGGGGTCTGCGGGCGGGGGGCTTATCGGAATCTGGAAGCCCCCCTTAACAAGGGGACCCCCCGATCCCGCCCCCCCCTGTGTGAAATGGTAAGGGGGTACAAAAGTACCCCTACCATTTCACAAAAAAAGGTGACAAAAATGGTAAAAATGACAGAAGACGGTCTTTGACAATTCCTTTATTAAAATCTTCTTTCTTCTGGTCTTCCTTTCTACATCCTTCGGTTTCTTCATCTTCTCCTTACGTCATCTTCTTCCATCTTCTTCTTCCTCCGATTCGCTTCTTCTTGCTCCGGTCTTCTCGTCCTTCTCTTCCGGCATCGGCATCTCTTCTCGCAGGCCGCTCCTCGCAATGGGAGGCTCCCGCTCTGTGAGGCTTCGCTCCGGCTGACAGGTCTTTTATAACGAAGGCACCTGGTGACCCCGCCCCCTCTGACGCACGGGGACGTCATGGGGACTTCCCTATGGCTTTCCCCATTACGTCAGAGGGGACCTATGTACTCCACCATAAGGTAGGGGGACTCAAAACCATGGGGGTATAAAGTAAAGATTATAGAACCTTGTAACCTTATTGGAACTTTATCCTTTCCTTCATCCACAGAACTCTGTTTGTCATTAATGACATCTGCAAGACAGCATTTTCTTTCCTTCCTTCATTGAAGGTAGACCCGTGCCTCCTATAGATTTTTCTTCAATAAGGTGCCAAAGAGGTAGGTTTAGTTTGATACAATACTGGGCCTGATCAAGCTACCTCCTGGTATATTGGCCACTCGTGTTACATAGTATCTACATAGTTAATAAGTACTATTTTGTACTCTACAGGCCCTGCTACAATCCAACCTTAGAATAATAGGATCTTATTCTCCCCCTACGGTTCCCCAGCCACCGATCTTGGCCCTGGCCGTTTGGTATAGCCCTCTGTGGAAGCCTTGTGAAGGACGCTTTGCTGCGGATTTGTCTCAACTTTTTCTTGTTTGGTACTCTGGGAGTATGCAGACCTTCTAATTTTGGAGGTAAGAGGTCGGGCATGCACTCGGGGACCTTGCTGGGCGTAACAATTATCTTCATATGTTCATACAGCACCAGTGTAAATATATAATTTTGTCTTTTCTATATATTAAATTATATTTTGTTTTTGTCTGCATACCTTAGAACAAGAAAATATCTTCATAAATCCTTTTCCATTTTCACCTGTACCTTATCCTTGTTTCCTGAGGAAGCCAATCTGGCGAAACATGTCGAGAACTATTGGACAAGTACCTTGACTCATGTGTCTTTAGTATATTAATATGTTCCATTAGGGATTGTATGCATAACCCCTGAACTTTGATATTTGTACTGCTGTACACGAAGTCTATATAAAAAAATATACTTTTTATCTTCTATGTTAATAAAATAACCTTTTTTACTATACGTGAATACTTTTGTGATTGTGTACCCTTGATAGTCCCGTATCTCCAAATACTTTTTTTCTTTATATCTAATATAGGGAACTGTTCCTGCCGTGTCATTTTTGCAGGAAAAAAAAACTATTTAAAATCACTTGCGGCTAATGTTAATTCACGGCTCCCGTAACACAGAGAACAGTGATTCATTGAAACTCATTCATAAAAAAAAGTCATTGATAAAAAATAAAAAAAATGAAAAAAAAAAAAAGCGTAGGGGTCCCCCCAAATTCAATAACCAGGCCCTTCAGGTCTGGGATGGATAATTAAGGGGAACCCCAGCCAAAAAAAAAAAAAATGGCGTAGGGTCCCCATCAAAATCCATACCAGACCCTTGAGGTCTGGTATGGATTTTAAGGGGAACCCTAGCCAAAAATAATGGCGTGGGGTCCCCCATAAAATCCATACCAGACCCTTTATCCGAGCACGCAACCTGGCAGGCCGCAGGAAAGGAGGGGGGGACGAGAGCGGCCCCCCCTCCCGCCTGAACCGTACCAGGCCACATGCCCTCAACATTGGGAGGGTGCTTTGGGGGTCTGAGACCCCCAAAAGCACCTTGTCCCCATGTTGATGAGGACAAGGGCCTCTTCCCCACAACCCTGGCCGGTGGTTGTGGGGGTCTGCGAGCGGGGGGCTTATCAGAATCTGGAAGCCCCCTTTAACAAGGGGACCCCCAGATCCCGGCCCCCCCCCTGTGTGAAATGGTAAGGGGGTACAAAAGTACCCCTACCATTTTACCAAAAAAGTGGCAAAAATGGTAAAAATGACAGGAGACGGTCTTTGACAATTCCTTCATTAAAATCTTCTTTCTTCATCCTTCGGTTTCTTCATCTTCTCCTTCCGTCATCTTCTTCCATCTTCTTCTTCCTTCGATTAGCTTCTTCTTGCTCCGGTCTTCTCGTCCTTCTCGTCCGGCATCGGCGTCTCTTCTCGCAGGCCGTTCCTCGCAATGGGAGGCTCCCGCTCTGTGAGGCTTCACTGCGGCTGACAGGTCTTTTATAACGGAGGGCACCTGGTAACCCCGCCCTCTCTGACGTAATGGGGAAAGTCATAGGGAATTCCCCATGACGTCCCCGTGCGTCAGAGGGGGGGGGGGGGTCACCAGGTGCCCTCCGTTATAAAAGACCTGTCAGCCGGAGCGAAGCCTCACAGAGCGGGAGCCTCCCATTGCGAGGAGCGGCCTGCGAGAAGAGAAGCCGATGCCGGACGAGAAGGACGAGAAGACCGGAGCAAGAAGAAGCGAATCGAAGGAAGAAGATGGAAGAAGATGGAAGAAGATGCCGGAAGGAGAAGATGAAGAAACCGAAGGATGAAGAAAGAAGATTTTAATAAAGGAATTGTCAAAGACCGTCTCCTGTCATTTTTACCATTTTTGACACTTTTTTGGTGAAATGGTAGGGGTACTTTTGTACCCCCTTACCATTTCACACAGGGGGGGGGGGGATCTGGGGGTCCCCTTGTTAAAGGGGGCTTCCAGATTCCGATAAGCCCCCCGCCCGCAGACCCCCACAACCACCGGCCAGGGTTGTGGGGAAGAGGCCCTTGTCCTCATCAACATGGGGACAAGGTGCTTTGGGGGTCTCAGACCCCCAAAGCATCCTCCCAATGTTGAGGGCATGTGGCCTGGTACGGTTCAGGCGGAAGGGGGGCGCTCTCGTCCCCCCCTCTTTTCCTGCGGCCTGCCAGGTTGCGTGCTCGGATAAGGGTCTGATATGGATTTTGAGGGGGACCCTACGCCATTTTTTTTTTTTTTTGGCTGGGGTCCCCCTTAATATCCATCCCAGACCTGAAGGGCCTGGTTATTGAATTTGGGGGGACCCCTACGCATTTTTTTATCAATGACTTCAATGAATGACAGTTCTCTGTATTACGGATCCGACAATTCATTTGCCGGCAATAGCCGCAAGTGATTTTAAATAGTTTTTTTTTTTTTCCTGCAAAAATGACACTGCAGGAACAGTTCTCTATATTAGATATACTGAATCTCGAATCATTCGAAGCATTCGTTATATCCGCTATTATAATTTCTTTCATATTAGTTGAAATTAGATATTTGTTAGTTGTTGTATTCGAATTGTTCTCTGTATTACGGGAATCGGCAATTAGCCGCGAGTGATTTTAAATAGTTTTTTTTTTCCTGCAAAAATTACACATTGTACAGAGAGAGTTCTAAGCACGGGAAACATGACCCCCTTCATAGGCTTACTATAGAGTATATAGTATATAGAAGGGGGCATGTTTCCCGTGCTTAGAACTGTCTCCTTCCGGCATCTTCTTCCATCTTTCTTCCATCTTCTTCTTCCTCCGATTCGCTTCTTCTTGCTCCGGTCTTCTCGTCCTTCTCGTCCGGCATCGGCGTCTCTTCTCGCAGGCCGCTCCTTGCAATGGGAGGCTCCCGCTCTGTGAGGCTTCGCTCCGGCTGACAGGTCTTTTATAACGGAGGGCACCTGGTGACCCCGCCCCCCTCTGACGCACGGGGACGTCATGGGAATTCCCTATGGCTTTCCCCATTACATCAGAGGGGGCGGGGTTACCAGGTGCCCTCTGTTATAAAAGACCTGTCAGCCGCAGCGAAGCCTCACAGAGCGGGAGCCTCCCATTGCGAGGAGCGGCCTGCGAGAAGAGACGCCGATGCCAGACGAGAAGGACGAGAAGACCGGAGCAAGAAGAAGCGAATCGAAGGAAGAAGAAGATGGAAGAAGATGGAAGAAGATGACGGAAGGAGAAGATGAAGAAAGAAGAAAGAAGATTTTAATAAAGGAATTGTCAAAGACCGTCTCCTGTCATTTTTAAAATTTTTGACACTTTTTTGGTGAAATGGTAGGGGTACTTTTGTACCCCCTTACCATTTCACACAGGGGGGGCCGGGATCTGGGGGTCCCTTGTTAAAGGGGGCTTCCAGATTCCGATAAGCCCCCCACCCGCAGACCCCCACAATCACCGGCCAGGGTTGTGGGGATGAGGCCCTTGTCCTCATCAACATGGGGACAAGGTGCTTTGGGGGGGACCCCAAAGCACCCTCCCAATGTTGAGGGCATGTGGCCTGGTACGGTTCAGGCGGGAGGGGGGGGCGCTCTCGTCCCCCCCTCCTTTCCTGCGGCCTGCCAGGTTGCGTGCTCGGATAAAGGGTCTGGTATGGATTTTGAGGGGGACCCCACGCCATTTTTTTTTTTTTGGCCGGGGTTCCCCTTAAAATCCATCCCAGACCTGAAGGGTCTGGTATGGATATTTGGGGGGGACCCCACGCCATTTTTTTTTTTTTGGCTGGGCTCCCCCTTAATATCCATCCCAGACTTGAAGGGCCTGGTTATTGAATTGGGGGGGACCCCCACGCTTTTTTTTTTATCAATCAATGAATGACTGTTCTCTCTGTTACGTAGCCGACTTTTTATTAGCCGCGAGTGCTTTTAAATAGCTTTTTTTCCTGCAAAAATGACACTTTGTGCAGGAACAGTTCTCTATATTAGATATACTGAATCTCGAATTCATTCGAAGTATTCAAAGCATTCGTTATATCCGCTATTATAATTTCTTTCATATTAGTTGAAATTCGATATTTGTAGTTGGATTTACTAACGATTCGTAACTATTCGTAACGATTCGTAACGATTCGTAACTTGAAATTGAAATTCGATATTTGTAGTTGGATTCGAATTGTTCTCTGTGTTATGAGAACCGACAATTCATTAGCCGCGTTAACGATTCGTAACTTTACTAACGATTCGTAAAAAAAATTACGATTCGTCCGAATTTCGTATTTCGTACGAATTCGAACGGAATTTCGTACACGAATTACAAATTACGAATTTTTTTATATACGAAACGGGACGAAACGAAACAAATTTTTTGACAGTTCCCATGTCTACTGTATAGAGACTTACTAGACAGCTCTACGTTATGCCTAAATTTCACATTACCTAACAAAGGCCATAGATCAATCATATATTTTCCTAAACCTATGCCCCATACCTGCTGTGGACACAGCCAATGCATTTACTATGGTCAGTGAACCTGAATACAGAAAAGCACCTGCTGAATTTCTTTGTACTTCAGTGTCAGGAAAAGGCAAACTAGTGTAGAGAAAAATGAAAGCAGGGGCTGACTGGTAACTTTTCGCCCAGGGTGCAAGAACAAACCCAGAGGCCCATGGTGCAGCAACTTGGACTACCTCCGGCTCTCCTGCTCTCCCTCTTCCCTGCCACGAGAGGGAGAAGGAGGAAAGGAGAGAGGGGAGAGCAAAAAGGGGGGGGGGGGAGGAGGAGGGTGAAAGAGAAGAAGAAGAGAGAGGAGAGAAAGAGGGAGGTAGGGAAATATGTGAGAGAGTGGGGGAGGGGGGGCAGAGAGGTGGGGAGAAAGAGAGAAAAGGGGAGAAAAATTGTGTGGGGTGAGAGACAAAGAGAGGGATGAGTGAGGAGTGGATAGAGAGGAAAGAGAAAGGGGAGAAGAGAGAGAGAGAGAGAGAGAGAGAGAGAGAGAGAGAGAGAGAGAGAGAGAGAGAGAGAGAGAGAGAGAGCGCGAGAGAGATAAGGAAATGGAGAAGAGAGGAGAGAAAGGGGGAATAGAGAAGAGAGGAGGGGGGAAGAGTGGAGAGGGGAAGAGAGGAGAGAGGGGTGGGAGGGGAGTGAGAGGGATGAGGATGAAGAGGGAGGGGTTAAGAGGAGGAGGGGAAGAGGGGGGCAGAGTGAGAGGGGGGAGAGAGGGGAGAGGAGATGGGGAGACAGGAGGGGGGAAGAGAGATGGGGAGAGGAAGAGAAGGGAAAGAGGAGGGCATGAGGGGGGAGATTGGAGAGAGGGGAAATAGGGGAGAGAGAGAGATGTGGGGGAGAGAGGAGACAAGAAGGGGGGAGGAGAGGAGGGAAGAGAGATGGGGGGAGAGAGAGAGGGGGAGACTAAGGGAGAGGAGGAAGATTGTAGCGAGAGAGAGAGAGAGGGAGAGTGAGGGGGGAGAGAGGAGAGGGGGAAAGAGAGATGGGGAGAAAGAGAGAGAGAGAGAGAGAGAGAGAGAGAGAGAGAGGATTGGAGAGAGAGATGATTGGAGAGAGAGAAAGAGGAGAGAAACTAGGGGAGAGGAGGAGAGGGGGGAGGAGAGGGGGGGGAAGAGAGGAGAGGGGGGGAGAAGAGAGGAGAGGGGGGGGAAAGAGAGGAGAGGGGGGAAAGAGAGGAGAGGGGGGAAAGAGGAGAGGGGAGAGGGAGGGGGAGGAGAGAGATGGGGATGAAGAGGGGGGAGAGAGGGATGGGGATGAAGAGGGGGAGAGAGGGGAGGAGGGAGAGAGAGGCGGAAGGGGAGAGAGAGAGAGAGAGAGAGAGAGAGAGAGAGAGAGAGAGAGAGAGAGAGACGGGGATGAAGAGGGGGGAGAGAGGGGGTGGGGATGAAGAGGGGGGAGAGAGGGGAGGAGGGAGAGAGAGGCGGAAGAGGGGAGAGAGAGAGGGAGGAGGGAGAGAGAGAGGGGGCAGAGAGGAGGGGATCAAATGGAAGAGGAGTTGTTTGCTGGGTGATGAACAGAGGGGTCATGTATCAGTGTGCAGAAAAACAGATCGTCCATGTCATCGGACTCACCCCAATCGCCAAACTCATCAGACTACCGGCACTCAGGCACCCAGAGCAGCCTCTACATTGCTGGCGTGAATTCATAAGCAGTCAACCCTGCAGTCTGCAGCTCATTGGTCTCCGTACCGAGCACGGCAAGCAGTGAGATGGTTTTGCCTCTGCTGGCCACGCCCATCTGTCAGCGCCCCAGCACACCTATCTGCAGGATGTGCAGAAGACAGAGCATTTTCCATGGGCGGTGTGAGCTGATTCCAGCATCATCGGATGCTTCATCATGGAGTCATAGCAGCACGGGGGCCAGTGACTCACCCAGTACAGCCCAAGCCCGTGAAAGAGATGATAAGGCGGGGTGAGGGTGTTAGCAGACAGTGTCCCGCCCATCCGTGGGCAGTGCAATCCTTTCTGATTCTTGGTTCTCCTCCTCTCCCATTGTCATGCAAACTAAACGGTCGTGAGACCCCTGTGAGCGCGAGGCCTTAGGCGACCGCCTAATTTGCCTAATTAGAGAGCCTCCTCTGGGTGCTTTGGGGCCCCCCCCCCCCAAAGCACCTTGTCCCCATGTTGACGAGGACAAGGGCCTCTTCCCCACAACCCTGGCCATTGGTTGTGGGGGTCTGCGGGCAGGGGGCTTATCGGAATCTGGAAGCCCCCTTTAAACAGGGGACCCCCAGATCCCACCCCCCTTTTTGAAATGGTAAGGGGTACCCTACCATTTCACCGAAAAAGTGACAAAAATTGTAAAAATGACAGGAGACGGTCTTTGACAATTCCTTTATTAAAATCTTCTTTCATCTTCTTTCTTCTGGTCTTCTTCCTTTCTTCATCCTTCTCCTTCCCGCATCTTCTTCCATCTTCTTCTTCCTCCGATCCGCTTCTTCTTGCTCTGGTCTTCTTGTCCGGCATCTTCTTCCATGGCGTCAGCGTCTCTTCTTGGGCCGCTCCTCGCAATGGGAGGCTCCCGCTGTGTGAGGCTTCGCTGCGTCTGATAGGTCTTTTATAACGGAGGGCGGGGCCACCTGGTGACCCCGCCCCCCTCTGACGTCATGGGGAAAGCCATAGGGAAGTCCCCATGACGTCCCCGTGCGATGCCGGACGAGAAGACCAGAGCAAGAAGAAGCGGATCGGAGAAAGAAGATGCCGGAAGGAGAAGATGAAGAAACCGAAGGATGAAGAAAGGAAGAAGGAAGAAGACCAGAAGAAAGAAGATGAAAGAAGACTTTATTAAGGAATTGTCAAAGACCGTCTCCTGTCATTTTTACCATTTTTGACACTTTTTTGGTGAAATGGTAGGGGTACTTTTGTACCCCTTACCATTTCACACAGGGGGGGGGGCGGGATCTGGGGGTCCCCTTGTTAAAGGGGGTTTCCAGATTCCGATAAGCCCCCGCCCGCAGACCCCCACAACCAATGGCCAGGGTTGTGGGGAAGAGGCCCTTGTCCTCATCAACATGGGGACAAGGTGCTTTGGGGGGTCACAGACCCCCAAAGCACCCTCCCAATGTTGAGGGCATGTGGCCTGGTACGGTTCAGGAGGGAGAGGGGGCGCTCTCGTCCCTCCTCTTTTCCTGCGGCCTGCCAGGTTGCGTGCTCGGATAAGGGTCTGGTATGGATTTTGAGGGGGACCCCACGTCATTTTTTTTAAGTTTCCCCTTAATATCCATAGCAGACCTGAAGGGCCTGGTAATTGAATTTGGGGGGACCCCCACGCTTTTTTTTTAAAAATTTTTATCAATGACTTTCAATGAATGACTGTTCTCTGTGTTACGGGAGCCGACAATTCATTAGCCGCAAGTGATTTTAAATAGCTTTTTTTCCTGCAAAAATGACACTTTGTGCAGGGACAGTTCTAAGCAAGGGAAACATGCGCCGCTTCACAGACATACTATAGAGTTGTAACGTTAATACGTTTTTGGATAATTCGTTATTTATCATTACGAATATCGACACTCTATGAATAATAACGAATTATCCAAAAACGTATTAACGTTACAACTCTATAGTATGTCTATGAAGGGGCGCATGTTTCCCGTGCTTAGAACTGTCCCTGCACAAAGTGTAATTTTTACAGGAAAAAAAGCTATTTTCTAATTACCAGGCCCTTCAGGTCTGCTATGGATATTAAGGGGAACCCCCGCTTCAAATTGAAAAAAAATGACGTGGGGCCCCCCTTAAATATCCATCCCAGACCCTTATCCGAGCACGCAACCTGGCAGGCCACAGGAAAAGAGGGGGGGAGCGCCCCCCCCTCCCTCCTGAACCGTACCAGGCCACATGCCCTCAACATTGGGAGGGTGCTTTGGGGTCCCCCCCAAAGCACCTTGTCCCCATGTTGATGAGGACAAGGGCCTCGTCCCCACAACCCTGGCCATTGGTTGTTGGGGTCTGCGGGCGGGGGGCTTATCGGAATCTGGAAGCCCCCTTTAACAAGGGGACCCCCAGATCCCGGCCCCCCCTGTGTGAAATGGTAAGGGGGTACAAAAGTACTCCTACCATTTCACCAAAAAAGTGACAAAAATGGTAAAAATGACAGGAGACGGTCTTTGACAATTCCTTTATTAAAATCTTCTTTCATCTTCTCTCTTCTGGTCTTCTTCCTTCTTCCTTTCTTCATCCTTCGGTTTCTTCATCTTCTCCTTCCAGCATCTTCTTCCATCCTCTTCTTCCTCCGATTCGCTTCTTCTTGCTCTGGTCTTCTCGTCCGGCATCTTCTTCCATGGCGTCAGCGTCTCTTCTTGGGCCGCTCCTCGCAATGAGAGGCTCCCGCTGGGTGAGGCTTCGCTGCGTCTGACAAGTCTTTTATAACGCAGGGCGGGGCCACCTGGTGACCCCACCCCCTCTGACGCACGGGGACGTCATGGGGACTTCCCTATGGCTTTCCCCATGATGTCAGAGGGGGGTGGGGTCACCAGGTGGCCCCGCCCCCAGTTATAAAAGACCTGTCAGAAGCAGCGAAGCCTCACACAGCGGGAGCCTCCCATTGCGAGGAGCGGCCCAAGAAGAAGAATGGAAGAAGATGCCGGACAAGAAGACCAGAGCAAGAAGAAGTGGATCGGAGGAAGAAGAGGATGGAAGAAGATGCCGGAAGGAGAAGATGAAGAAACCGAAGGATGAAGAAAGGAAGAAGGAAGAAGACCAGAAGAAAGAAGATGAAAGAAGATTTTAATAAAGGAATTGTCAAAGACCGTCTCCTGTCATTTTTACAATTTTTGTCACTTTTTTGGTGAAATTTTGTACCCCCTTACCATTTCACACGGTGAGGGCGGGATCTGGGGGTCCCCTTGTTAAAGGGGGCTTCCAGATTCCGATAAGCCCCCCGCCCACAGACCCCCACAACCAATGGCCAGGGTTGTGGGGACGAGGCCCTTGTCCTCATCAACATGGGGACAAGGTACTTTGGGGGGGACCCCAAAGTACCCTCCCAATGTTGAGGGCATGTGGCCTGGTACGGTTCAGGAGGGAGGGGGGGCCGCTCTCATCCCCCCTTTTTTCCTGCGGAATGCCAGGTTGCGTGCTCGGATTAGGGTCTGGTATGGATTTTGAGGGGGACCCCACACCATTTTTTTTTTTTTGGCCGGGGTTCCCCTTAAAATCCATCCCAGACCTGAAGGGTCTGGTATGGATAGTTAGGGGGGACCCCACGTCATTTTTTTTTAAAATTTGAAGTGGGGTTCCCCTTATTATCCATAGCAGACCTGAAGGGCCTGGTAATTGAATTTGGGGGGACCCCCACGCTTTTTTTTTTTTATCAATGACTTTCAATTAATCTGTTCTCTGTGTTATGGGAGCCGACAATTCATTAGCCGCGAGTGATTTTAAATAGCTTTTTTTCCTGTAAAAATGACACTTTGTGCAGGGACAGTTCTCGATATTAGATATACTGAATCTCGAATTCATTCGAATCATTCGTTATATCCTCTATAATAATTTCTTTCGTATTCGTTGAAATTCGATATTTGGTAGTTGGATTCGAATTGTTCTCTGTGTTACGGGAACCGGCAATTCATTAGCCACGAGTGATTTTAAATAGCTTTTTTTCCTGTAAAAATGACACTTTGTGCAGGGACAGTTCTAAGCACGGGAAACATGCGCCGCTTCACAGACATACTACAGAGTTGTAACGTTAATACGTTTTCGGATAATTTGTTATTATTAACGATTCGTAACGATTCGTAACGATTCGTAACGATTCGAAACGATTCAAAATTTTATTAACGATTTGGACGAAATTCGTATTTCGTACGAATTCGAATGAAATTTCGTACACGAATTACGAATTTTTTTTTTTACGAAATAAAACGGAACGAAACAAAACTAATTTTTGACGGTTCCCATGTCTACAGCATGGCCAACGTTGAGTTCCACCTGGTGGGAATGTCACATATTAGGCGGTTCTTGGGCAGGTTAGATTCCTTTTGTAGGTCAGCCAGCCGAGCACTGGCATTATATGACCGGTGGAAATGCACACAGACTTTCCTGGCCTGCCTCAGGACATCCTGTAAACCCGGGTACCTGCCCAAGAACCACTGCACCACCAAGTTAAGGACATGAGCCACACAGGGCACATGGGTCAGTTGTCCCTGTCGGAGGGCGGAGAGGAGGTTGGTGCCATTGTCACAAATCACGATTCCTGGCTTAAGCTGGCATGGCGTCAACCACCTCTCAGCCTGCTCCTGCAGAGCTGACAGAATCTCTGCCTCAGTGTGACTCCTGTCCCCTAAGCACACCAGCGCAAGCACCGCATAGCATCTTTTTTCCTGCGTATTTGCGTAGCCCCTTGAAAGCCTACGGAGCACCGCTGGTTCCGAGGACAAAGCACAGGAAGAGGCCATGGAGGAAGAAGAGGAGGGGGTGGAGGTCAGAGGTGTGTCAGAATCACCAGTAGTAGCATTTTGGAGGCGTGGTAGCGGAATAACCTCCAACACTACTGAACCTTGTCCTGCATCCTTCCCAGCTGCCAGAAGAGTCACCCAATGTGCCGTGAAAGATAGGTAACATCCCTGTCCATCCCTGCTGGACCATGAGTCAGCGGTAATATGCACCTTACCGCTGACTGCCCAGTCCAGCGAGGCCAAGACATTGCCTTCCACATGCCGGTAGAGAGCCGGAATCGCCTTCTGTGAGAAAAAGTTGCGTTTGGGAACCTGCCACTGAGGAACCACACTTTCCACAAACTCACGGAAGGGGGCAGAGTCTACCAACTGAAAAGGCAGCAGTTGAAGTGCTAGCAATTTAACCAAGCTACCATTCAACCGCTGGGCATGTGGATGGCTGGGAGTGAACTTCTTTCGACAGTGCAGCAGCTGGGGCAGGGAAATTTGCCTGGTACAATCGGACGTCGGTGTACCGATAGCAGATTGCCCGCAAGTACTTGGCTGTGACACACCTAATTCTACACCTTCATTCCTCTCTGTGCAGGTTTCAGAGAGGACTGAAGGTATAGTGGGGTTGGAGATCCCAGCTGATGAGGAGCAAGGAGAGGTCTGCTTTGTTCTTTGGTGTGGGTCTTTTAGGTACGCTTGCCAACAACCTGCATGGCAGGTCGACATACAGTGGTGTGAAAAAGTGTTTGCCCCCTTCCTCATTTCCTGTTCCTTTGCATGTTTGTCACACTTAAGTGTTTCGGAACATCAAACCAATTTAAACAATAGTCAAGGACAACACAAGTAAACACAAAATGCAATTTGTAAATGAAGGTGTTTATTATTAAAGGTGAAAAAAAATCCAAACCATCATGGCCCTGTGTGAAAAAGTGATTGCCCCCCTTGTTAAAACATACTATAACTGTGGTTGTCCACACCTGAGTTCAATTTCTCTAGCCACACCCAGGCCTGATTATTGCCACACCTGTTCACAATCAAGGCATCACTTAAATAGGAGCTGCTTGACACAGTAAGGTCCACCAGAAGATCCTTAAAAGCTACACATCATGTCTGCCTCTCCTTGTTGGCCTTCCAGAGATACTAATGGCCTGCAGGGAGATGTAGCTGCACAAAGCTGGGACGTATATAATGATATACTGCAGCTAGAAGAATCAACTGCCTGCCTGTAGTATTATTAGTATGAGAACAGCAGCAATTGGGGTAGCTTTATGTGCACACTGTGCAGAGTACACAGTACACCAACTGTAATTACTGCAGCTGCCAGTGGTATAGGATCAGAAGAACACCAGCAATTGGGGTAGCTTTAAGTGCACACTGTGCAGATGGCACAATACACCAACTGTAATTGCTACACAGCTGCCTGCGGATAGGATCAGCAGAACACCAGCAATTGGGGTAGCTTTAGGTGCACACTGTGCAGAGTACACAGTACACCGACTGTAATTACTGCAGCTGCCTGTGGTATAGGATCAGAAGAACACCAGCAATTGGGGTAGCTTTAGATGAACACTGTGCAGATGACACAATACACCGACTGTAATTACTGCAGCTGCCTGCCTGTGGTATAGGATCAGAAGAACACCAGCAATTGGGGTAGCTTTAAGTGCACACTGTGCAGAGTACACAGTACACCGACTGTAATTACTGCAGCTGCCTGCCTGCGGTATAGGATCAGCAGAACACCAGTAATTGGGGTAGCTTTAGGTGCACACTGTGCAGATGGCACAATACACCAACTGTAATTGCTACAGCTGCCTGCGGATAGGATCAGCAGAACACCAGCAATTGGGGTAGCTTTAGGTGCACACTGTGCAGATGACACAATACACCAACTGTAATTACTGCAGCTGCCTGTGGTATAGGATTAGAAGAACACCGGCAATTAGGTACCTTTAGGTGAACACTGTGCAGATGACACAATACACCAACTGTAATTACTGCAGCTGCCTGCCTGTGGTATACAATCAGAAGAACACCAGCAAATGGGGTAGCTTTAACTGCACACTGTGCAGAGTACACAGTACACCGACTGTAATTACTGCAGCTGCCTGTGGTATAGGATCAGAAGAACACCAGCAATTGGGGTAGCTTTAGATGAACACTGTGCAGATGACACAATACACCGACTGTAATTACTGCAGCTGCCTGCCTGTGGTATAGGATCAGAAGAACACCAGCAATTGGGGTATCTTTAAGTGCACACTGTGCAGAGTACACAGTACACCGACTGTAATTACTGCAGCTGCCAGCGGTATAGGATCAGCAGAACACCAGTAATTGGGGTAGCTTTAGGTGCGCACTGTGCAGATGGCACAATACACGACTGTAATTGCTACAGCTGCCTGCGGATAGGATCGTCAGAACACCAGCAATTGGGGTAGCTTTAGGTGCACACTGTGCAGATGACACAATACACCGACTGTAATTGCTACAGCTGCCTGCGGGTAGGATCAGCAGAACACCAGCAATTGGGTTGCTTTAGGCGCACACTGTGCAGATGGCACAATACACCGACTCTAATTACTGCAGCTGCCTGCCTGTGGTATAGGATCAGAAGAACACCAGCAATTGGGGTAACTTTAGGTGCACACTGTGCAGATGGCACAATACACCAACTGTAATTGCTACAGCTGCCTGAGGATAGGATCAGCAGAACACCAGCAATTGGGGTAGCTTTAGGTGCACTCTGTGCAGAGTACACAGTACACCGACTGCAATTACTGCAGCTGCCTGCGGTATAGGATCAGAAGAACACTGGCGATTGGGGTAGCTTTAGGTGCACACCGTGCAGATGACACAATACACCAACTGTAATTACTGCAGCTGCCTGCCTGTGGTATAGGATCAGAAGTACACCAGCAATTCGGGTAGCTTTATGTGCACACTGTGCAGAGTACACAGTACACTGACTGTAATTACTGCAGCTGCCTGCGGATAGGATCAGCAGAACACCAGCAATTGGGGTAGCTTTAGGTGCAGATGGCACAATACACCGACTGTAATTGCTACAGCTGCCTGCAGATAGGATCAGCAGAACACCAGCAATTGGGGTAGCTTTAGGCACACACTGTGCAGATAGCACAATACACCGAATGTAATTGCTACAGCTGCCTGCGGATAGGATCAGCAGAACACCAGCAATTGGGGTAGCTTTAAGTGCACACTGTGCAGATGGCACAATACACCGACTGTAATTGCTACAGCTGCCTGCAGATAGGATCAGAAGAACACCAGCAATTGGGGTAGCTTTAAGTCAACACTATGCAAAAGACACAGTACACAGGAACGAATCTAGCTAAACTGAATACAGTATATATATATATATATATTATATACAACACCTAGGATGCATATATGCACAATACACTGACTGCAGCTAACTGACTAGCCTCCTGCCTGCTCTATCTAACTCAAATGAAATTAAATCACACTGTCTCTCTGTCTATCTCTCTCCGCCGCTGCAACACACTACACAAGGCCGCCACGCAGGCGGCCTTGTATAGTGTGTGGCGTGTACTAAACCCCCTGTGCCATAATTGGCCAAAGCCATCCTGGACAGACGGCGCTGTGATTGGCCAAGCATGCGGGTCATAGTGCATGCTTAGCCAATTATCAACCAGCAATGCACTGCGATGCTGCAGTGAATTATGGGCCGTGACGCGTCACTTGAATTTGGTGCGAATGGCCCATAATGTTCGGAATTCGCCGAACAGACGATGTTCGAATCGAACATGGGTTCGACTCGAACACGAAGCTCATCCCTAGTGTTCTGGTACCACCAACACCTAAGGCCCAAATTTCTGCAGAGTATATAGGGCAGGCCCCTACTTTCAAACATCCGACTTAAAAACGACTCTGACTTACAAACGGAGGGAGACAACAGGAAGTGAGAGGAAATCTAGTTAATATGGAAAAAAGGTGTCTCCTCCACTGATGCTTTATCACCAATCCTTGTTTCCATAAAAACCACAAATTACAAACAGATTCAACTTATGAACAAACCTACAGTCCCTGTCTTTCTTGGGACTGCCTGTATACTGCTGTTCAGAGTATATAGGGCCTGGGGGCCTTTTCTTTTTTAACTTTGGGTGCGGGGTTCCCATTAATATCCATACAAGACCCAAAGGGCCTGGTAATGGGCTGGGGGGTTACCCATGCCGTTTTTCTCAATAATTTTCATCCATATTGCCTGGACCCGACATTACATTACAGCCGCAAGCAGTTTTAAATGACAGCAAACACGCGCAAACAAGCGTCACTTTACAGGCATACTATGGACACCCCCCAGGTATGATATTTAAAGGAACATTTTACTTTAGTTTTTTCCTTTTAAGCATCATTAAAATCACTGCTCCCGAAAAAAAATGACCGTTTTTAAAACTTTTTTTTGCATTGATACATGTCCCCTGGGGCAGGACCCGGGTCCCCAAACCCTTTTTAGGACAATAACTTGCATATTAGCCTTTAAAATTTGCACTTTTGATTTCTCACGTTCGAGTCCCATAGACTTTAACGGTGTTCGAAAGTTCGCGCAAAACTTTCGGTCCGTTCGCATGTTCTGGATGCGAGCCGAACCGGGGGTCTTTGGCTCATCCCTATGTGCCAGGCGCATTAATGAGGAATCCACCACTGGAGCCGAGATGAGAGGGTTTACCGTTGGTTCTCTTAGTGAATAAAGCTTGCCTAGCCCATTGTTTAGACTAGATTTTTTATCTGGCTTTTGCCATTCATCCTTTATTAACTCCTCAAGTTCTTCATTAAATGGAAAAGTTTCTGGATCCTTTTTCAGGTTAGGAAAGTATTTCCTTAGTTTACTTGGGGCTTCGTTCTCTTCTTCCCAACCGATCGCCTCTTTCACAGATTTCACGAAAGGATCTATTAGTGCAAAATCAAATGAGGTGGGCATTGGAGTTTCATCCTCCTCTGGTGAGTCCTCTTTATCTTGAGGAACATAAGAATTTGAATCCGATGTAGTTTGTCTAATCGGTTCGGATGTTGCCACCTGCAGAATAGATTCCTTTACTGACTCTCTTATTATGTTGGACGCTTCCCTTGCATCCGATTCTTTATCACGGGTTGCCTCATCCAAGCAGGTTTGGCATACTAATTTACTAAGCAGAGCTTGTGCCCCGCAGACCCAGCAGGCATTACCCGTAGGATGGGTATGGCGGTCATCTTGAGGCTGGTGGAATGATGCCGAATCTCTGTGGTGATGGGAGGAGGTTCTTGACCGGCTTCTCCGGGAATGAGAGTGTCTTGAAGGTGAACGCTCTTTGCGCTTAGAGTGCGATGACCTTGACGACCTGCCAGAACTACCAGGATAAGATATTAGTGGCATGGCTCTCTTTTCTCCTCTTCACTACTTACCCAACGTACGCCCCCTTAACTTGTGGTCCGTGGATGGTCTGCTGGAGCAGCGGCCTCCGTGGAAAAGGATAGAGTGTACCTGTGAAGGAGATTAGCTTTAAACAAAGATGCAGAGGATAGGTAGCCAGGAGCTGGAAGGGGGAGAGAATGATCAAATCTTACCAGGTGGCATAGGTCAGTACTAGGGCAGCAAGGCAGCAATGGTAGGAACGGAACCAGGGTGGAGGGTATGTTTTTACCCTCAGAGAGGCTGCCTGGGGTAAAAAAATGCAGTTTTTAAATAAACCGTCGTCGCGGTAGAATTGACAGCAAAGCCGCGCATGCGCTGTAGCGATTTGTGGCGTCCGGCGCCATCTTGGAGACTGGCAAGAGCGGAAGCCCTGTGACACTTCCGGTCGTGCCGTGAAGCCAATCCAGCCGCCATGATGATAAGGGCAAAGGAGGCCGAGGGACTACAGCACTCAGCGTGCCAAGGGGCGGAAAAAAAAAGGCAGAAAGGATACTGCAAATGGACAGGCAATGTGAAATAGGGAAACAGAAATTGCAAAAGGTAAGAGGTGAACCTTAAGGCTTGTAAAGTGTAAAGGATTGTAACATACCCCTGAGGCCATCAGAGTGGGGTTCGCTGCATAAAGCTCATTTAGAGACTGTACAGTCAGGGCTTCCAACTAGGAGAGGCTGAACCTAGCTGGGGCAAAGCGGTAAGGGGTTCCAAGCTTAAACCGGTCCGTCCAAACAAGTGAGAAAAAAAAGGAGAATACATTGGTGGACTCCTCTTCAAATCTTATAGCTAACCAGTCCTATTAGGTTGTGGAGGGGGAGTCACAACCCAATGTGTGTGTTGCCATGGGATGCATCAGGAAATTGGGAATCAGAGCTTTACCACATTTACTAAGCTCTGGGGAAAATGAGCGCAACTGCACTTGCAAAGGGTTCAATCTTTTTGCCTTTATTAAATCCACCCCAATGTCTCCATTTTTGATAGGTATACTCACCTTTCTACTTAAGTGCTGGTCTAAAATCTTTATTACCTACTCCCTATTTGTTTCCTTATCTAAATGCTTTTACACCTAATTCATGAGTTTTGGGTGCAGATCAACTATGAGTTTGACCTGAACATAAGCTTTTTGCAATTTGCAGAAGGAGCAAACCTAATAGACAGATCTGGGCAGTTTGTAAGTCATTACCACTACCACTAAATTAAACTTCTGGACTTCTGCTTGCCTACATGTTTCTAATTGTAAAGTCAGTGGGCATCCCGGGTGATATCAACCTGAGTACCATCATTGGAGCCTTCAAAACGCTGCGCATCCTCCTGCAGTATGTACCCGACACTGTGGTCGAACAGTTCGGGGGACTCCTCAGAACATAATGGTGGGGCTAGGGAAGGAGTGACTGATGCCATTGAGCCGATGGAATAGACCGCTTTGGCAGCTGCATTGGCAGCCAAACTTCTCTTAGCCTGGGTGATAGAGGAAGAAAAAAGGACAAGCGTGCCCCACGGCCACGTGTTGAGGATGCACCGTGTCCACGACCAGCTCTGTTGGCTGTAGACACAGAGCCTGCTTGCCCTCTTTTAGTGGCCTGTGAGTGTCTGCCTGTCCTTGGTGGCCTTCCAGACATGCTGTAAAATTGGATTAGCAAAACACTGCCTGAAGTTTACTAGATTTCACCAGGAATGGCCTGCAGTCACGTATAGGCTTGGCTAGACTAGAATGCAGTGGATATATATGTAGGAGACTGTATATATATTTTATGCACTGCAGATCACTGAATCACCCGCCTGCCTGCCTAAAAGTGTATTTGAAAACGTACACCAGGAATGCCCTGCAGTCAGATATAGGCTAGGCTAGACTAGAATGCAGTGGATATATATATGTTGGAGACTGTATATATATTTAATGCACTGTGGATCACTGAATCACTTGCCTGCCTGCCTGAAAGTGTATTTGAAAATGTACACCAGCAATGGCATGCAGTCAGATATAGGCTTGGCTAGACTAGAATGCAGTGGATATATATGTAGGAGACAGTATATATATTTTATGCACTTAAGATCACTGAATTACTTGCCTGCCTGCCTGAAAGTTTATTTGAAAACGTACACCAGCAATGGCCTGCAGTCAGATATAGGTTTTGCTAGACTGGAATGCAGTGACTGTATATATATTTAATTCCCCTGCGGATCACTGAATCACTTGCCTGCCTGCCTGAAAGTGTATTTGAATACGTACACCAGGAACGGTCTGCAGTGAGATCTAGCTAAACTGGATACAGTGTGTATATATAAATATATATATATATATATATATATATATATATATATATATACACACACACATACACATATATATATATATATATACACATATATATATATATATACATATACATATACATATACACACATATACACACACACACACACACATATACATATATATACATATATATATATATATATATATACACACACACACATACACACAAAGCCGGGATGTGTGTGTATATATATATATATATATATAATATATATATATATATATATATATATATATATATATATATATATATATATATTGTAGGGGATCAGGGGGTGAAGAGCTGGCTCAGAGACAGTCCAGTGAAATAAAAATGGCTTTATTCAGCAAAACAGCAAACCAAATGTAGACATAAGGCCAGACAGACTTGTCTCATCACACGGATGTGCACACCGGCACAGTTCAGCAGCACACAGGCTTATAAGTAACAGTTCATGGCTCCAATCAGAGCTACAGTCTTTATGTGGTTTATAAGCTCACCCAGCAAGTTCACCATCCAGCAATAGACATTTCCACACAGCGTCCTGCTGTGTCTCTCTCTCCTACTCAAACAGCTCCTCACTGACACTTTCAGCACACCTGATAATAAGCAGGTCTGAAGGGGAAGAACCTGCCTTCTTTGATTAACCCCTTCTTAACCCTGCCCCAGGCTGACCCTCTACAATATATATATATATATATATATATATATATATATATATATATATATATACACACATACTAAATACACTGCAGCTAACTGAATCAGCTGCCTGCCTGATGTATATTAGAAACAGTACAGCAGGAACGGTCTGCAGTGAGATCTAGCTAAACTAGATACAGTGGATATATATATATATATATATATATATATATATATATATACATATATATACATATACACACACCAGTCTGACTGTATATATATATATATTAAATACACTGCAGCTAACTGAATCAACTGCCTGCCTGATGTATATTAGAAACCGTACAGCAGGAATGGTCTGCAGTGAGATCTTGCGGCTTCACTTCCTGGTACCCTATTTCGCATGCCACTGGTCCCTTCTGTGTTCTGGGACCCGTGTGTATCCCAGAAGACAGCGGGGGATGGGAAGTGGCGTAGATACCAGCGGGTGGCTCAGGTATCTATGCTCGGAAGTGGGAGCAAAATACCTGTATTAGACAGGTATATGCTCCCCCTCCACCCTGAAAGGTGCAAAATGTGACACCGGAGAGGGGGGAGGAACCGGAAAAGCAGAAGTTCAATTTTTGGGTGGAACTCCACTTTAATGGGAAATTTTGAATAAGAAGCCACGCTATTCCTATATGAAAACCATCTTGGCTCACTCAAATTCCACTTGTTTTATTCTCATTGGGCATCCTAATATATAGGAAAGATCAATTTGGCCCGAGCCAAGTGATACAAATCCTAAAATATATCACCATAAATTATGTCTCTTTGCGGATGACATCCTCATATTTTTGTCACATCCCCATATATCTACCCCTAATTTACTAGCTACACTAGAAAACTTCGCCCTAATCTCAGGTCTATATGTCAATGCAACAAAATCAAAAGCGTTAAATATTTCTCTATCACAATCTGCACTTCAACAGGCTAAAACCTCCTTACCTTTTACTTGGGTTCCAAAACAACTCCCATACTTAGGAATACAAATCACGATCTCCCTTAAGGATCTTTTTGTGGCTAAATATTTACCTCTCTTGAAACAAATTACTAATCTCATGAAGCAATGGGCTTCCCTTCCCTTGTCATGGTTGGGAAGGGTTAACGCTACAAAGATGTCAATATTACCTAAATTATTGTATTTATTCAGGGTGCTCCCTATATCACTACCATCTTATTTTCTAAGACTTACTCAACGTAGAGTTATGTCCTTTATTTGGGGTACTACCAAACCTCGTATACCTAAAACTACATTATACCCCAATAAATTGAGTGGAGGTTTGGGATTACCCAATTTTTCTTATTATTACCATGCTGCACAGATTGCACTTCTCCCCAAATATCATGCTACAATTGAAGCACCCTTATGGGTAGCTATCGAATCAGTAGATTGTGATCCTATATCAGTAGCAAATATGCTATGGCTTTGTCCTGCTGATAGAGCTCATCTTTCTAATCCCATAACGAAACACACCTTGACAATCTGGGATGAATTCAAACGCTTGCATAATCTACAATCATCTCATAACCCCCTACTTTCATTCCTCAATAACTCAGCCTTTTATCCTGCTTGGAAATTTCCAAGATCATTCTCTGCATGGTCCACTTCGAATCTAACTCACCTGTATAATCTATCCTCTTCTACCAATATCCGTACCTTTCCAGTACTATGTGAAACCTTTGGGTTACCTACAACGGAAATTTTTTGTTACCTACAAATTACATTTTTTTACGAACCACTTCTTAATACGGGTTCAACTCTTAACCAAATGGCTCAATTTGAGCGTATCTGTATAAGTGATCCACATATCAGAGGACTTATCTCATTATTATATCATCAACTAAATGAGATCTCCAGTGGATCTCTGCCCTCATACGCTACCAAATGGGCACAAGACATGAATAGAGAGATAGATAACAAAGATTGGTCTAATATATGGTTAGCCACCAAATCCTCTTCTCCAAATTGTTTTGCTGTAGAAACAAATTACAAGGTTCTAGCATGTTGGTACCTAGTACCAGCTAGAATAGCCAAATTTATCCCTACATATTCACCTAATTGCTTTAGAGGATGTGACACTCCTGGTACGCATTTCCACATATGGTGGCAATGTCCAGTTGTCAAGGAATTCTGGAAGAACATATTTCTTATGGCCTCTAAAGCTCTGGAAACTAAAATTTCTCCAGACCCTGCTATGGTACTTCTGAACCTTAAACCCACTACTCTTACCCATACGCACTTTCAATTGTTTATTCAACTAAGTACTGCAGCTAAACAAAGGATCGCTAAGGCATGGAAGACTCAAACTCTTATTGTAGCCGAAGCTAAGCATAGAATGAACAAAGCACTCATATACGCTAAGATAACGGCTATTGAAGAAAATAAGATCAATACATTTTGTATGATTTGGCAACCATGGATTAAACACTTCTTCCCCACCGACTTTGACCAATCCTTGTTGCTACCACACTAGGTTTATACGGTATACCCCTTAATTAACTATATATGTCTACCACGGGCCAGGACACCTCCCCGAGCAACTCCTTCATTCTATCTTCCCTATCCTTTCTTTCTCCCCCTTTTTTTGTATTTTCTTTTCTATATACATTGCAGGTATTAAGGATACTTATTCTTTATCTTTTTTATTTTTACTCAGTTTGACTATTTATTATTGTCTTCATCCATACTCCTATCTCTTATAAAGTATGTAATGTTAACACAGTTGTAAGATGGTTTGTACATAATATTATATTCTACTACATTCTGATTTATGTTATGTATCCATGCATTATATGTCTTTATTTTTCTTTGTGAAAACTCAATAAATATATTAAACAAGAAAAATCCTAAAATATGGCACCCTGACAGCCAAACCTTTCAAAGGGAAATTTTGAATAAGAAGACAATCTTTTGCTATATACAAACCATCTTGGCTCACCCAAATTCCACTTGTTTTATACTCAATGGGCATCCTACTATATAGGAAAGTTCAATTTGCCCAAAGCCAAGTGATATAAATCAGCAAATATGACACCAAATGTGGCACCATGACAACCATGCATTTCAACTGGAAATTTTGAATAAGAAGCCAAGCTATTCCTATATGAAAACCATCTTGTCTCACCCAAATTCCACTTGTTTTATACTCATTGGGCGTCCTTCTATTAATTTATGTTCAATTTGCCCTGAGCCAAGTGATATAAATCATAAATATGGCACCAAACATGGCACTATGACAGCCATGCATTTCAACAGGAAATTCTGAATAAGAAGCCAAGCTATTCCTATATGAAAGCCATCTTAGCTTGCCCAAATTCCACTTGTTTTATACTCATTGGGCATCCGACTATATAGGAAAGTTCAATTTGGCCTAAGCCAAGTAATATAAATCCTAAAATATGGCACCCTGACAGCCATACATTTCAATGGGAAAATTTGAATAAGAAGCAAGGCTATTCCTAAATGAAAACCAACTTAGCTCACCCAAATTCCACTTGTTTTATACTCATTGGGCATCCTAATATATAGGAAAGTTCAATTTGGCCCGAGCCAAGTGATATAAATCCTAAAATATGGCACCCTGATAGCCATACATTTCAAAGGGAAATTTTGAATAAGAAGCCAAGCTTTTCCTATATAAAAAACATCTTGACTCACCCAAATTCCACTTGTTTTATACTCATTGGGCATTTTGCTATATATGAAAGTTCAATTTGGCCCGAGCCAAGTAATATAAATCATAAAATATGACACCAAACGTGGCACCATGACAACCATGCATTTCAACTGGAAATTTTGAATAAGAAGCAAAACTATTCCTATATGAAAACCATCTTGTCTCACCCAAATTCCACTTGTTTTATACTCAATGGGCATCCTACTATATAGGAAAGTTCAATTTGCCCAAAGCCAAGTGATATAAATCAGCAAATATGACACCAAATGTGGCACCATGACAACCATGCATTTCAACTGGAAATTTTGAATAAGAAGCCAAGCTATTCCTATATGAAAACCATCTTGTCTCACCCAAATTCCACTTGTTTTATACTCATTGGGCGTCCTTCTATTAATTTATGTTCAATTTGCCCTGAGCCAAGTGATATAAATCATAAAATATGGCACCAAACATGGCACTATGACAGCCATGCATTTCAACAGGAAATTCTGAATAAGAAGCCAAGCTATTCCTATATGAAAGCCATCTTAGCTTGCCCAAATTCCACTTGTTTTATACTCATTGGGAGTCCGACTATATAGGAAAGTTCAATTTGGCCTAAGCCAAGTAATATAAATCCTAAAATATGGCACCCTGACAGCCATACATTTCAATGGGAAAATTTGAATAAGAAGCAAGGCTATTCCTAAATGAAAACCAACTTAGCTCACCCAAATTCCACTTGTTTTATACTCATTGGGCATCCTAATATATAGGAAAGTTCTATTTGGCCCGAGCCAAGTGATATAAATCCTAAAATATGGCACCCTGATAGCCATACATTTCAAAGGGAAATTTTGAATAAGAAGCCAAGCTTTTCCTATATAAAAAACATCTTGACTCACCCAAATTCCACTTGTTTTATACTCATTGGGCATTTTGCTATATATGAAAGTTCAATTTGGCCCGAGCCAAGTAATATAAATCATAAAATATGACACCAAACGTGGCACCATGACAACCATGCATTTCAACTGGAAATTTTGAATAAGAAGCAAAACTATTCCTATATGAAAACCATCTTGTCTCACCCAAATTCCACTTGTTTTATACTCATTGGGCATCCTTCTATTAGTTTACATTCAATTTGGCCTGAGCCAAGATATATAAATCATAAAATATGGTACCAAATGTGGCACTATGACAGCCATGCATTTCAATGGGAAATTCAGAATAAGAAGCCAAGCTATTCCTATATGAAAGCCATCTTGGCTCGCCAAAATTTGACTTGTTTTATACTCATTGGGCATCCTACTATATAGAAAAGTTCAATTTGGCCTGAGCCAAGTGATATAAATCATAAAACATGGCCCCAAACGAGGCACCATGACAGCCATGCATTTTAATGGGAAATTTTGAACAAGAAGCCAAGCTATTCCTATATGAAAACCATATTGGCTCACCCACATTTCACTTGTTTTATACTCATTGGGCAACCTACTGTACAGGAAAATTCAATTTGGCCCAAGCCAAGTGATATAAATCCTAAAATATGGCACCCTGACAGCCATACATTTCAAAGGGAAATTTTTAATAAGAAGCCAAGCTTTTCCTATATGAAAACCATCTTGGCTCACCCAAATTCCACTTGTTTTATACTCATTAAATATCCTACTGTAGCACTGACCCCCGAAGGAGCTGCTGGTTTCATTTGGGCTTACCGTTACCTCACCTGGTGTAGCTCTGTCTTGGGAATCCCGTGGAAAGTAACCCAGAGTAAAGGTTTAGATTGACACTGAATCCTCTTTCAGGGCTTTTATTCAGAAAAATAGAACACCGTCTCTTGATAAAGGGTAGAGGGTTTAGGGGTGAGTTCAGGTATTTAGATTTCAGGGTGAAGATATCAGATGAATCCAGAGATCATACTGTTTCACAACTGGATTCCGCACCCCCGGATAGGTCTCTCTCACTAGGCGTAGCAGCCAGTAGGATACTCTGTACAGTTTCTGCCACAGACTTGTAGTTACACTTTAATGTCACTGAAGTATTAGATGAACTTTAAGTAACTGTCATACAGTACCAGGTTCTCTCAGCCGATCCGGCGATACCATATGAGGGATGCTCCGGGTCGCGTCCTTCAACTAAGCCTCCAGGCTCCTTCAGAGAAACCAGCCTTGCGCATGGCCTTCTCCTGAAAGGGTTCTTCCCTGGGGTACTTCAGTTGCTGGGCCTCTCCATTCTGTTGAGACAGCACCAGACCTTCCTTGGATCAGTAGGCTTCCGAAAGTCACTCGGGCCTACCCCTGGAGTTACATTGCCTCGGGCCAGCAAGGTCCGAGACACAGGATGCATGGTTCGCACCCCAGGCCAGGAGGGCCATGAGGCTGGGTCAGGAGGACCACCACAACCATGCGGACAGGAAAAAAACTGTCTCCTTGTCACATGGTCTTAATACTTTAAATACCCCCCCCCCAGAATGCACAGCGAGAGAACACTCCCACTGGGCTGGTTCCGAGAGGTAAATGGCATTTATTGCATCCAGCTAGACTGCTTTCTACTCTTACCGTAGGTGACAGCGACATCTACGGTCAAGGAGAACCCAGTGCAACCCAGCTAGACTGGTACTGAAACCAGAATTTTTAGAAGAATTATCCTAAAGACTGTGAAAACTGTGGCTTCAGGCAACTTAATTATCAAAACAATAGCGCCTGCTCGTCAGGAGCCAGCGCTACTCTACTATATAGGAAAGTTCAATTTGGCCTGAGCCAAGTTATATAAATCATAAAATATGGCTCCAAACGTGGCACTTTGACATCCATGCATTTCAATGGGAAATTATAAATAAGAAGCCAAGCTATTCCTATATGAAAACCATCTTGGCTTGCCCAAATTCCACTTGTACTCAAAGACTCTTGTGGATAACTAGGGAAAAGAAATAGAAGTAAAGCTGGAAAGTGACCAGGGGTTTGAGATACATATTTTCAACAACAACATATAGCACAACAGTGTTTATAATCCACTACATGACAAAAGATGGTTAAGGCAGGAAAAAGGGGAAAGGGGGAAATGGGGGAGGGGAAAGGGGGAAAAGGGAGAAGAGGAAAAGGAGGGGGGAGAAAGAGAAAGAAATGAAAGAGAAAGAGAGAGAAAAACATGTGTGCTGCTCATATACTCACATGTAAAGCAGAACATCAGATCCAAACAACATCCAAAAAGGTCATGAAAATATGGCCAATTAGACCACAGAAAAAACAGATAAGTGTAGCAAAAAAGAAGAATGTAAAAACAGAGAGCTTCCTGCTTGATGGAACAAGTGGGCGCAAAGATCTCCTGGGCGCCAACCGGGACCACAGTGGTAGCTAGCTGGGAATATGGAGAGTAAATAATTATAAAAGTCTACATTTGGCTTTATACATTATTATTATTTTATTTATTTTTTTGTAAAATATCCAAAATTATTTCCCAATATCCTCACACAAAAAGGTAAGCTGCGGATAAACATAAGGCTGATATATTCATACTGAAAAGCCAAACAGGGAAAGCGTTATATATATATATATATATATATAAATCTGAAAAAAATTATATATACCTCAAAGTGGATACATACGATGGATGAAAAGAAGGGGGTAGGATGGTTTTGTCCCTAAATCCAAGCGGTGACGGTAGATAGATAATTATATGTCACTGTATCGATATTCCATATATAAATATAGTTGGATTGCTTGGAAGGCTCCAGAGAGGACCCTAAAGCAAGCCCTAGATGAAGGAATCCAAACAGAGCGCAGTCTGTAAATAGCAAAAGATAATGTATTAGATAGGGCTCATATCTTATATAGCCAGCCAAAATTTCTACGGCTGCCAAAATGGAAAAGGAAATATATATTCTCTTTTTTATAGTGAAATGCCTATCAAAAAAGGTATATATTATTTACCTGAGCTGGTATATGCCGCTGATGTGTTGCCTCATCAAGAAACACAGCACTGAGGTAGCCTTAGTAAAACTCACTATTTATAGGGGCAAGTTAAAGATAAACCTCCCCCTCACAGCAGGTGTGGGTGATACTAATCACCAACACCTACATCTCTGCTGACACCGCGTCCCCTGAGTGAGCAGCGCATGGCGTCACCCCCTGCCCACATCCAAGATGGCGATGAGGGAGGAGTGACATCATGCGTCGTGTTCCCACCAACACACGTGCACGGTCGCCCAGGGAAACATGGGGAGGAGACTAAAAGAAGGTGGAAGACTTTACCTCCTGTGCAGCAAACAGTGCCTGCACAAAAACAGGTAGCTGTGCTGACGATCACATGTATATGGATAGTGGGACATGGATGGTAAGTGAGAAAAGGATTATCATAAACACCGAAACCATCGGGTTGATAAATGCCCACCAATAATAAGGGAGAATGCAGGCCGACAGGAAAAATAGACCAGTGAAATACCACTTGGTCTACAAAAATCGTCCAGAACGGCCCACACGTGATCACACACAGACAGACCATATCGCCCCCTAAACATCCCACCATCAGGAAAAAGAAAGAGAAATTTTTTTTGAAAAAAATAAATAAAGATAAAGAAGAAGTTAAATAAAATAAAATAAAAAAGACCAATAAGTTAACCGGAACACACATATGCTCAATACACCATCAAAATGGGAATAGTTAGTACAGATATCACAAAAATGGGTATAGCACATATTCCCATATTGATGTACACGCATTGTATCCACAAAAGGTGACCATGCATAATAAATGCAAAATTGTGGAACAAATGACCAGAGTTAGCCTAGTATCCCACAAAGGTAGTCCCCTCACAATTCAGTGACAGACACAAAAATATGTACCAGGCTAACTACTTTTCCATCCCTTCCAACACAAACTCCTCAAGGGAGGGTCTGTAGTTAGCTGCCTCATTTAGGCCTGGAAAAACTGTAGCCTGGAGTAGAAAGATCAATTTAAGTTCTTTCTGAAGTATGGTTTTATTCCAGTCCTTCCCTCTTGCACTGGGATGTACTCTGTCCAAAACCAAAAATTTGATTTTTGGAAAGATACCACAGTGCAGGGATAGAATATGTCTTCCTAGGGGGCGATCTGGAATGGGTTTCGTCATACTCCAAATATGTTTGGACATCCTAGATCGTAGTCCAACCTTGGTTTTACCTACGTAAAATACACCACCCCCTTGGTCTTACAATTAGCAAAATTTGCTGCTTTAAAAGGCCTACCATTTGTCAAAATACATGTGGATCCCACCTGTATATACTTGCAAAGGGTGCAGCCCCCACATGTATATGTACCTAGAGTTTTACACGGGTCCCCTCACTTCTCACACCTAAATTCACTCTGAACAATGCAGTCCCTAATCGATGTAGCATGTTTGAAGGTAATGAGCGGTTTAGTTGGCACAAATCTGCCCAAACTAGGATCCATGGACAGTAGGTGCCAATATTTTTGCACTATATGGCAAATTTTTTCATGTTGGTTTCTGATTGATTTGGTTTTGGTTGATATTATTATTCTAGTCGCATTCTCATTTTGACCATTGCTCCTTTGTTTTTAAGAGTATAAAAGTTCATATCTAGCTTTTTCCAAAGATTTTCTGTAGGCCTTTTTAAAGCATGTTTTTGAATACCCTCTCTCCAACAGGCGAATCTGAAGTTTTTTTGCTTCGATTTGAAAAGTTTTTTCATCTGAGCAATTTCTTCTAGTACGTAAATACTGACTAAAGGGTATAGAGCTTAGGAGAGTGTGTGGATGGAAACTAGACGCGTGAAGTATGGAATTCTCCGCTGTCGGCTTCCTGAAGAGACGAGTCTGGATGGCACCGCCCTCCCCGAGGAGGACCATGACATCCAGAAAAGTCACCTCATCAGAATGAGGGGTCATTTTTTTTTTTTAACATAAAGTTTATTTATTTGAAAACAAAAAACAAACAATAAAACAACTAGTACAATGGTACATCTTCAATGGCATACATAAAAAGGGAAAATCAACTGTAATGTCAAAGGTAGCTCATCCACAGTTTCTAGCCAAATACTTTACTACATCAAGGTCAGATCGTTAATACATGTCTAATTACCACTTCGTGACCGAAGGCCCGTTCACCAGCGCGTCTATAGGTATCTGCTTAGTTGAAAAGGAGGTATTGAACTTGCACGAGGGGCAAGTGGGGGGGGGGGGGGGGCAACGGATCCCCCTCAACCATATAGTTTACCTATCTAGTTCCCTGGTTGTACTGCTGTGGTTACAGAATCAGTCTAAATCCAAGTTCCTCATTTCTACCCATGCCCCCCAGATTTTGTCAAACTTTTGGGGGCAATTACGCCCCGCGTATGTAAGTTTGTATAGGGGGAGGGCCGTGTCCACCAAGGATCTCCATTGCTGAACTGTAGGGGGGGAAGGCTCCTTCCACTTCATAAGTATCGCCTTCCTAGCGTAGAAGGCCGAGTAAAACACAAACAGTTTCTTGGACTGTTTTGCTGCCAGGGTGTCAACTACACCCAAAAGTAGGGGGATTGGGTCTCGTGGGACATGTAGCTTACCGATCCTATTGATATCTTTAAGGACTTCCTCCCAAAAGGCCTGAATTAGGTGGCAGGACCACGTGACATGTAGGAAGGTGCCTACTTCAGTAGAGCATTTGGGGCACAGCGGGCTACAAGAGGGGTATATTCTGGCCAACCTCTCCGGGGTGTAGTACACCCTGTGGATGAATTTAAGTTGGATGAACCTATCCCTCGCCGAGACCATGAGAGGAAGGTACTGCTGGATCCCCTCCTCCCAATCGTCATCCGCCAGGGAAGGCACATCCGCCTGCCATTTGTTAAATAATTGAGTCACCTTAGAGGTGTCCAACCCAGCCAGCTCGTAATAGAGTGTCGATAGTGTTTTCTTATCTTCCCCTCTGAGCAATATTTTTTCTATCCCGTTGGTTGCTAATGTGATCGGGTGAGTAAATTGTGATTGGTAAGCATGGCGGAGTTGCAAGTACCGGAAGAACATATTGTTGGGCACCACCTTCTCTCTCTTCAAATCGTCAAACGTACATAACCCCGTCGGTGAGGTAATGTCAGCCAATGTCGTAATGTCATATCTGATCCACAACTGTGGGTCCGGTATGGTTCTAAAATGTGGAAGTCTGGGGTTACCCCACAGAGGGGTGTGTGGGGACCAGCTATGCGGTTGCTCAATTTTAGTCCTGACTGTCTCCCAGACCCGGAGCGTGGTGCGCATCGACCCAGTAACACATGGGTTGGATTTATGCCCCCGGTGAATCAAGTGTCTTAGTTCCAAAGAAGAGCCCAATATTGCCGCTTCAATCGTAGCCGCAGGGTTCACAGGCTCCTTGGCCAGCCACCATTTAACCGTCACCAGCACCGCCGCCCAGTAATATTTTACAAAACAGGGCATAGCCAGCCCCCCCAGGGACAATGGTAGTTGTAGCGTAGTCTTTGCTATTCTTGGGGTGCCACCTTTCCAAATGAATGAAATAATTAAGCTATCCAATTTAGCAAAGAATGATTGGGGGATCGGGACAGGGGTTTGTCTAAAGAGATAGACAAATTTGGGGAGCACTGCCATCTTTATTAGGTTGACCCTCCCTACCGGCGTAAGGGGCAGGGACTTCCACGCCGCACATCTACGGGATAGATGGGTCATTACCGGGGTAAGATTAAGAGGGGTAAATTGAGCAAGGTCCCTGTGGATAATCACCCCTAGATACTTAAACTGGGAGACCCTCTGTAAGGGGGTGTCTGCAGGTAAGTTGTCTTCTGAGGGATGTAGGGCAAACAGTACTGATTTGTCCCAATTTATCCGCACCCCTGAGTATGAGCCGAATATATCTATGAGTTTGAGGGCTTCCTTCAGTGAGTTTGTGGTATCGCTGAGATACAGAAGAGTGTCATCAGCATACATTGAGATCTTTTCTACTATCGAGCCGATAGAAATGCCCCTCACCACCGGTGACGTCCGCAAAAGCATTGCCATTGGCTCAATTGCCAGGGCAAAGAGGGCCGGGGACAGTGGGCATCCTTGCCTGGTGCCCCTGTGTAGGCCAAACGTGGATGACAAGACCAGCCCAGTTCGTATCCGTGCTCTCGGAGCCTCGTACAGAGTCCGTACCCATGAGATGAACTTAGGGCCAATACCGAACCGACGCAGGACCTCCCAGAGATAACCCCACTTTACTGAGTCAAATGCTTTTTCTGCATCCAGGGAGGCCACTGCGTCAGAACGATTCAAACAGTCCCCAGATCCCAGGACAGCGTATAACCTTCGCAGGTTAATATCTGTGCCTTTACCCGGCATAAACCCTGTTTGATCTTCGTGCACCACTGTCTGTGTAACCAAGTTAAGGCGTTTAGCTAAGATTTTTGTAAGGATCTTGGCATCCGCGTTGAGTAGGGAGATAGGCCTATAGGAGGCACAAAGTTCGGGGTCCTTACCGGGCTTGGGTATAACTACAATCACTGCGTCCGCCATAGACGAGGGTAGCTTCTGGTCTTTAAGGGACTTGGTCAGAGTTTCATGTAGTTTGGGCGCCAGCTGGTCACAGTACTGTTTGTAAAACTCCAGGGGGATACCATCCACCCCAGGAGTCTTTCCCACCTGCATTTCCCCTACCGCCTGTTGGACTTCCTCTAGAGTAATCGTACTTTCTAGTTGTTCGCGTGCACTAACAGTAAGAGTGGGGAAGTCGAGTCTGTCGAGAAAGGAGATCAACTCCTCAGGTGAGTAGTTGGCCCTTGAGGAGTATAACTCCCGATAATATGTCGCGAACCGGTCATTTATAGTCGTGGGATCTGTGATCACTGTCCCGTCAACGTCTCTGATCCGCGCAATAGAGGTTATTGGTTGCTGTTCTTTGGCTAACCAAGCCAGAAGTCTCCCAGTTTTTTCCCCCTGCTCGAAAATGCGCTGAGTCTGTGCCAACTGACACTTTTTAGCCTTTGTGACCCTGAGAAGCATGACCTCTCTGTAAGCAGACTTCATATCTAAATAGGTGATTGGGTTACGGGTGTTAACATACTTGGTTTCTAGATCCAGTGCCCTGGACTCCGCTTCTTCTATGGTAATGGCAGCGTTCCTACGTACACGGGAAATAGAAGTTTGATAGCACCCTCGGATGTATGCCTTGAAGGCATCCCAGGTAATATCTAGAGAGGCAGTGCCCAAGTTAGTCCGCCAGAACTCCGCCATATGCCCGGGGATCTCATTCTCAATCAGTGGATCAGCTATCCAATATCTAGACAACCTCCAGAGCCTGTCGGAGGGGGGGGGGGGGGGGGTCTGGGTTTTGAAGCTACACAGAACAGGTGCATGATCCAATATACCTCTGGGTAGTATTTCAGTTGATTGCACTCTTGAGAGCAGCCCTCCACTGACGTATATCAGATCAATGCGTGACATAGCTCTATAGGATGTAGAGTGGCACGTGTATACCCTGTCCGTCGGGTGTCCCCACATCCAGATATCGGTT
>CM053032.1:129649536-129651321 GCA_028564925.1 Lithobates sylvaticus | reverse complement strand
CAGGCAGAAGGTTTCTTAGCAGCTGCTCGGTGAAAACCACCGTGTCATGCCCCTCAGCCCCCTCAGGCAGTCCCACCATCCGGAGGTTGTTCCTCCTGCTCCTGTTCTCGCTATCTTCTGCGCGTGTTTCAAGTGCTTTAACACGTACCTGCAGGGTGTGGAGTGAGGCCCGGTGGTCTCTTACACAGTCCTCCGTGTCCCCAACCCGCCGCTCAGCTTCTCCCAGCCAGTCCCGGATTTTATCCATGTCGCGCCGCAGGAGTCCAAAATCCGCTTGTAATACATCTATTTTGGCCGTCAGGGCCGTCTTACAGCCTGCTATTGCTTGCATCAGGGCTTGGAAGCGGTCCTCCTCCACCGCCGCTGCCGGATCCGTTGGCGGGGTTTGAGTCGCCATGTGCGCGCCGGAGTTGCGGCCCTGCTTCTGTGGCGCCGGGGAGGCCTTAGGGGTAGCTGTGCTCTTCCGTCCCGGGCCGGATCTCCCCTTTCTCATGCCCGGCGATCGCCCCGGGTGTGCCGTCCCTTTGTACGGGTGTCGGTGCCGGTATTGTGCTGCTATTGCCGGGTTAAAGGCTCAGGCGGGAGCGGAGCTCCTTGCATGCACGTCTGCTCAGGCCGCCAGCTTGACCACGCCCCACCCGAAATTCGTTTTTATTTATTTAATTTCGTTAAAAAATGCATTCGTCTGAAAATCAGAAATAATTAAGGTCGAATCTGTCATTGAAGGCTTATGATGTCTGTCGAATGTTCTAATAAGATGAGACGAGGCAGCTAAACTGTACGACAATCGTACATTTCCGGTCGAATGTGCCCCCTACAAGCTATAGTAGAATTCTAATGTTGTATGACACTAGTAATAATTATATTTATTAATTATTATTACTAGTCAACCAACATTAGAATTCTTCTATAGCCTATGGGCACAGCATTTGACCATAAATGTCTGCTTCGTCGAATCTTCATGTCAAATCTTTTCTCTCTATGTCGAATAGGTTAGGCACATTCGACCTTTTTGGCTATTGTCTCTATAATGTCAAATCTTTTCTTTGTATGTTGAATCTTTTCTCTCTATGTAGAATAATCTTGGACTAATAGAGCTAAGGTTAGGCACATTCGACCTCAGGTTTGATGGACACAGATGGCTATTGTCAGCGTCATGTCGAATCTCCTATCTATATCGAACTGTTGTCGAAAACGAAACTAAAACTAAAGCATTTGTTTATGTCGGATCTTTCGGTTTTAGAATTCTGCACGTTCGTTATCGTTTGTTAAAACCATAACGGAAATACCTGAAATTCGGACGAAAATGCATTCGGAAGAAAACGAATGCACATGTCTAGTGTATTGGTGGTTATCCATTAAAACGGTGTTTCCACCCTTATCTGATGGTTTAACCACCAATGAACTATTTTTTGACAAATCCTTCAAAGCTTGTTTTTCCAATGGGGTCATGTTATCTTTAGAATTGGCTTTGAAAGATATTTTATTCAAATCTCAGGATACAAGCTTTAAAAATCTTGCCACATTTGGATTTGAACTTGGTGCTGGATGTTGATCAAACTTTTTTTAGATAGATTTGGATTTGGCTGACTGGATTTTGTGTCGACATCGTCCAAAAGTTTTTCGATGTCAACACAATCAATGAGGTCTGATTGATCACTTTCTGTTTTAATTTTTGATTGATGGCTTTTTCTTCTTCTTTGCTCAGCTGTGTATTTGAATCAAAATTCTTACTATACATATTTTTCAATAAAAGTTTTCTTACAAAGAGGTTGAGGTCCTTGA
>CM053032.1:129632036-129644536 GCA_028564925.1 Lithobates sylvaticus | reverse complement strand
TAACAAATCTGTGACCTGAGAAACTGAATTGGGCGGCCAAGTTTGTCAAAGGCAATCGAATGAGCTGGGGTTGGTAACAAACTTGAGGGTGCCCTGGAGGTACCTGGAACAGCAGGGGGTCCCATGAGCGGGCACCAATAGGTAGTATGTGTGGAAGACCAACATGACACACACAGGAGACCTCAACCCGGCAAAATGGCGACAAAAAAGCTCGGTATCTACGTTGCTCCAGTCAGTCATCACCTGGTTATGGGCAAAAATGGCTGCAGCCTTAGCAGTTTTACCTGCGACTAACGGATCGATCAAGGGTGACATGGAGACTGCTGACATGCTGGGGACAACAGGTGCCTCTGGAGCCGGGCATGGAGGGCTCTCTAAGACCTCCACCCTGGCCCGTAACTCTTGAAAGGATGTTGTCAATAAACTTCGATTGGAGTGGATTTGCGTGAGGGATGACCCGACTGAACGAAGGGTGACTTGTTCAGGAACGGAGCCTGATGCACTAGGGAACAAGAGTCTGAAAAGTTCTTGTGCGCTGACGCTGGGTAAGAGATACCCCTGCGCTGTAATTCAGCCATCAATCTGGGAATGATCCAGGACCTCAGGGAGGGCGTACTGCCGTGTTCAGAACCCCTAGCCTGAGAAGGAGGGATGGACGCAAAATCCTCAATGTCTGCCGCCTAAAACATGACCTAATTGACATAAGGTGATAGTGAATTAGTAAATTTAACTGTCTGGACCGAAATCCTGTCGGCTTGTTTCACTGAAATGATGAGCAAGTGATTAACCCATGAAACCGATAACCCCCCCGCGCGCTTTTTTTTCCCATATGGTGCAAGTGGGTTAGCCAGTGACATTGGTGTAAAACAACAGACTGAAGATGTGTCAGTAAGTGAAATGAAAAGAAGCAGAGTCACCTGAGGAGTAGCAGTGAAATGTGAAATATATGATGTATGTGAGATGGATGAGCGAAACTTACCACCGCACAAGTCAATTAAAAATCATCTCAACCGGTTCATACCTATAAATGTGATAGGTAACCCAAGTGGCGGTGAAACGCCGTGAACCCTAATTTAGCCATGTAGTGAAAAGTAGCTAATGGAAAACAATAAAATACCTACCTGAAACACGCTGGAGTCTGAAAGAAAAATTGGAAATCCCTGGGTCCTGACCGACACGCAGTGAAACCTAGCGGATATGTAGAAATTAAACTAGGGAAAGAACGGAACATGAACATACCAAAGCTATCCTTCTAAACAAATGATAGGATATGAACAACACAGGTTTAAGAAATGAAACACAACATAACTAGGAAAAAACGGACTTGTGTAGTAGTGGAAAACATGAGAGACCTCGCGATGGAGGTGGTCCAGACACCGTGTAGTACTGTGTGAGCCTTACCCAGCTGACCGTGGGTTGCCTAGGTGCAACCTGGTAGGTACCCCCATCACACAGTGATGCGGTGAAAAGCACAATGACCGAGACCCCGTCCTGATAAAGGAAAAGACCTGAAAGAAATTAAATCAATTATGTGCGAGTGATGGGTGAGAGGCCCTGTCATCACATGAGACAAACAAAACTGAACACCCCCCACTGTAACCCATGAAACATGACAGGTAAGCTAGCGATGGTGTCACGCCGTGATACCTGCTGAGAGAAATCTTAGCTTACCCATGACTGTGAACAAAAAGCAAGTATGGCGAATAACAATTGTAGCGGCGACACTTTTTCAAGGTGTCCGCTATGTGTAAATTTTGTTATTTTTCTCTCAGAACAGTAAAGGGGTTCTGGGGGTTAATTGTGTAGGTTTAACTTTGACATCAGTTTGGCTGGGCTGTGTAGGCGTTCTGCCTGGTCATGTGTACAGTTAGGTGCACATGACAGGCCCAGAACCAGGCCTGGTTGGCCCCGCTGAGGAGTCTGGGGAAGGGTACTTAAGATGCTGGAGTCATGTGTTCGGGGTTCGTTCGGCCATAGCTGCCTGTTCCTGGATCTGGACCGGGGTAGCCCCGCGAGGGGTCCCGGTCCCGGAGCGAAGGCCGCCCGCAACATGGTCAGCTCGACTAGCCCCACAGGCCTGCTTGGTCTGGGGTGGGGATCTGTCTGTTCCCGAGTTTTGGAGCAGTAGTTCCCTAGTCCGAGGTGCAGTAACTGAGGGAGGATTCAAGGCGTCCGGGTGCGCTCTCAACTTGGAGGGCACCGCAGCTCGTGTAAGCGACCGGGGGAGGACTCTTCGGAGGAGGGCCAACAAGCTGGCATCCCAAGAAGTGCCTGGTTGCTGGGTTGTCAAGGACACTGAAGAATCTACGCTTTACCAGTACTGCCAAGGAGACAGAGAACATTCCAGGTACTGAGGAAAGGTTACTGTTCACTTTGATTGCAACTTTTCTTCAAGGTCAGAGACTTTGCAAGTTCCGAATTCAAGTGCTGACTGACATAATCTCTGGCTAGAGATTTTTTCAGCTTGAAACGCCCAGCTGCGAGTGGCTACTCTCTGGGTTTGCATTATAGACTTCCTAATAGTCAGCAGTTCAAGGTGCCTGAGTTTCTTCATCCTTGCCCTCTGTTCCCATATGGCACTGTGTCTGTTGGATGTTACCCCTGCAAAAAAAACCTTTGTAAAGGACTTTTATGGTGTCAGCGTCCAAAGTCGTTGGGTACTAACCCTGGGAACCCCTACACATGGAAGAACAAGCCAAGCGGAGGTAACCGGTAAGCCCAAAAGTCAAGGTCGCCCCATCGAGGGTTATGGCCGCTACACGTGGGGGCTCACAGTCCGGGATTTACAGTTACCTCGCAGGTAGGGATGGGCCCGGTGCTCGATGCGAACCCATGTTCGCATCGAGCACCGGGCGTTCGCTCGCTCGGCGAGCCCAGAACTATTTTGGCCGCTCGCATCACATTCGTGTGATGCGAGCGGCCCCGCAATGCATTGCGGCCGGCGCGGCCGGCGCAGTGCATTGCTGGCTGATGATTGGCCAAGCATGCACTGTGACCCCGCATGCTTGGCCAATCACAGCGCCGGAAACTCGGAGAGCCATAATTGGCTACAGGCAGGACGCCTGTAGCCAATTACAGCTCAGGGGCTTTAGTACACGCCCCACCATTTAAAAGGCCGCCACGCTGTCGGCGCCGGTCACATGAGTTCCGGCTTTAGGAGAGATCAGGCTGATTCTGTGTCTTTGCTAGATTCATTCATATAGAAAGATTTGCTCTACTTTGCTAAACCATTGGCTATTTATTTGCTAAACCATTGCTACCTGTCATTGATCGTCCATTGCTGCTGGTTAGTGTGTTTTTAGCTGCTGCTGGGGATTAGTCTGGTGCGTGTTTTACTGTTAGTACAGTATTTCAGTAGTACCAACCGCAGTGCTGTTAGCACAGCATTGCACCCCAAAAGCACCCATAGGACTTCTAGTGTGTTAGTGGCATCAAACAGAGTTCCTATATTTTCTTCCCAGAAGCACCCATAGGACTTCTAGTGTGTTAGTGGCATCACACAGAGCTCCCATATTTTCTTCCCAGAAGCACCCATAGGACTTCTACTGTGTTAGTGGCATCACACAGAGTTCCTATATTTTCTTCCCAGAAGCACCCATAGGACTTCTAGTGTGTTAGTGGCATCACACAGAGCTCCCATATTTTCTTCCCAGAAGCACCCATAGGACTTCTAGTGTGTTAGTGGCATCACACAGAGCTCCCATATTTTCTTCCCAGAAGCACCCATAGGACTTCTAGTGTGTTAGTGGCATCACACAGAGTTCCCATATTTTCTTCCCAGAAGCACCCATAGGACTTCTAGTGTGTTAGTGGCATCACACAGAGTTCCTATATTTTCTTCCCAGAAGCACCCATAGGACTTGTACTGTGTTAGTGGCATCACACAGAGTTCCTATATTTTCTTCCCAGAAGCACCCATAGGACTTCTACTGTGTTAGTGGCATCACACAGAGTTCCTATATTTTCTTCCCAGAAGCACCCATAGGACTTCTACTGTGTTAGTGGCATCACACAGAGTTCCTATATTTTCTTCCCAGAAGCACCCATAGGACTTCTACTGTGTTAGTGGCATCACACAGAGTTCCTATATTTTCTTCCCAGAAGCACCCATAGGACTTCTAGTGTGTTAGTGGCATCACACAGAGCTCCTATATTTTCTTTGCAGAAGCACCCATAGGACTTCTAGTGTGTTAGTGGCATCACAAAGAGCTCCTATATTTTCTTCCCAGAAGCACCCATAGGACTTCAATTGTGTGTTAGTGGCATCACACAGAGCTCCTATATTTTCTTCCCAGAAGCACCCATAGGACTTCTAGTGTGTTAGTGGCATCACACAGAGCTCCTATATTTTCTTCCCAGAAGCACCCATAGGACTTCTACTGTGTTAGTGGCATCACACAGAGTTCCTATATTTTCTTCCCAGAAGCACCCATAGGACTTCTACTGTGTTAGTGGCATCACACAGAGTTCCTATATTTTCTTCCCAGAAGCACCCATAGGACTTCTACTGTGTTAGTGGCATCACACAGAGTTCCTATATTTTCTTCCCAGAAGCACCCATAGGACTTCTACTGTGTTAGTGGCATCACACAGAGTTCCTATATTTTCTTCCCAGAAGCACCCATAGGACTTCTACTGTGTTAGTGGCATCACACAGAGTTCCTATATTTTCTTCCCAGAAGCACCCATAGGACTTCTAGTGTGTTAGTGGCATCACACAGAGCTCCTATATTTTCTTTGCAGAAGCACCCATAGGACTTCTAGTGTGTTAGTGGCATCACACAGAGCTCCTATATTTTCTTCTCAGAAGCACCCACAGGACTTCTAGTGTGTTAGTGGCATCACACAGAGCTCCTATATTTTCTTTGCAGAAGCACCCATAGGACTTCTAGTGTGTTAGTGGCATCACAAAGAGCTCCTATATTTTCTTCCCAGAAGCACCCATAGGACTTCAATTGTGTGTTAGTGGCATCACACAGAGCTCCTATATTTTCTTCCCAGAAGCACCCATAGGACTTCTAGTGTGTTAGTGGCATCACACAGAGCTCCCATATTTTCTTCCCAGAAGCACCCATAGGACTTCAATTGTGTGTTAGTGGCATCACACAGAGCTCCTATATTTTCTTTGCAGAAGCACCCATAGGACTTCTAGTGTGTTAGTGGCATCACACAGAGCTCCTATATTTTCTTCCCAGAAGCACCCATAGGACTTCAATTGTGTGTTAGTGGCATCACACAGAGCTCCTATATTTTCTTCCCAGAAGCACCATAGGACTTCTAGTGTGTTAGTGGCATCACACAGAGCTCCTATATTTTCTTCCCAGAAGCACCCATAGGACTTCAATTGTGTGTTAGTGGCATCACACAGAGCTCCTATATTTTCTTCCCAGAAGCACCCATAGGACTTCTAGTGTGTTAGTGGCATCACACAGAGCTCCCCTATATTTTCTTCCCAGAAGCACCCATAGGACTTCAATTGTGTGTTAGTGGCATCACACAGAGCTCCTATATTTTCTTCTCAGCAGCACCCACAGGACTTCTAGTGTGTTAGTGGCATCACACAGAGCTCCTATATTTTCTTCCCAGAAGCACCCATAGGACTTCTAGTGTGTTAGTGGCATCACACAGAGCTCCCATATTTTCCTCCCAGAAGCACCCATAGGACTTCTAGTGTGTTAGTGGCATCACACAGAGCTCCCATATTTTCTTCCCAGAAGCACCCATAGGACTTCTAGTGTGTTAGTGGCATCACACAGAGCTCCCATATTTTCTTCCCAGAAGCACCCATAGGACTTCTAGTGTGTTAGTGGCATCACACAGAGCTCCCATATTTTCTTCCCAGAAGCACCCATAGGACTTCTAGTGTGTTAGTCCCATCACACAGAGATCCCATATTTTCTTCCCAGAAGCACCCATAGGACTTCTAGTGTGTTAGTGGCATCACACAGAGTTCCTATATTTTCTTCCCAGAAGCACCTATAGGACTTGTACTGTGTTAGTGGCATCACACAGAGTTCATATATTTTCTTCCCAGAAGCACCCATAGGACTTCTAGTGTGTTAGTGGCATCACACAGAGCTCCTATATTTTCTTCCCAGAAGCACCCATAGGACTTCAATTGTGTGTTAGTGGCATCACACAGAGCTCATATATTTTCTTCCCAGAAGCACCCATAGGACTTCTAGTGTGTTAGTGGCATCACACAGAGCTCATATATTTTCTTCCCAGCAGCACCTATAGGACTTCAAGTGTGTTAGTGGCATCACACAGAGCTCATATATTTTCTTTGCAGAAGCACCCATAGGACTTCTAGTGTGTTAGTGGCATCACACAGAGCTCCTATATTTTCTTCCCAGAAGCACCCATAGGACTTCTAGTGTGTTAGTGGCATCACACAGAGCTCCCATATTTTCCTCCCAGAAGCACCCATAGGACTTCTAGTGTGTTAGTGGCATCACACAGAGCTCCCATATTTTCTTCCCAGAAGCACCCATAGGACTTCTAGTGTGTTAGTGGCATCACACAGAGCTCCCATATTTTCTTCCCAGAAGCACCCATAGGACTTCTAGTGTGTTAGTGGCATCACACAGAGCTCCCATATTTTCTTCCCAGAAGCACCCATAGGACTTCTAGTGTGTTAGTGGCATCACACAGAGTTCCTATATTTTCTTCCCAGAAGCACCCATAGGACTTGTACTGTGTTAGTGGCATCACACAGAGTTCCTATATTTTCTTCCCAGAAGCACCCATAGGACTTCTACTGTGTTAGTGGCATCACACAGAGTTCCTATATTTTCTTCCCAGAAGCACCCATAGGACTTCTACTGTGTTAGTGGCATCACACAGAGTTCCTATATTTTCTTCCCAGAAGCACCCATAGGACTTGTACTGTGTTAGTGGCATCACACAGAGTTCCTATATTTTCTTCCCAGAAGCACCAATAGGACTTCTACTGTGTTAGTGGCATCACACAGAGTTCCTATATTTTCTTCCCAGACGCAACCATAGGACTTCTACTGTGTTAGTGGCATCACACAGAGTTCCTATATTTTCTTCCCAGAAGCACCCATAGGACTTCTACTGTGTTAGTGGCATCACACAGAGTTCCTATATTTTCTTCCCAGAAGCACCCATAGGACTTGTACTGTGTTAGTGGCATCACACAGAGTTCCTATATTTTCTTCCCAGAAGCACCAATAGGACTTCTACTGTCTTAGTGGCATCACACAGAGTTCCTATATTTTCTTCCCAGACGCAACCATAGGACTTCTACTGTGTTAGTGGCATCACACAGAGTTCCTATATTTTCTTCCCAGAAGCAACCATAGGACTTCTACTGTGTTAGTGGCATCACACAGAGTTCCTATATTTTCTTCCCAGAAGCACCCATAGGACTTCTACTGTGTTAGTGGCATCACACAGAGTTCCTATATTTTCTTCCCAGAAGCACCCATAGGACTTCTACTGTGTTAGTGGCATCACACAGAGTTCCTATATTTTCTTCCCAGAAGCACCCATAGGACTTCTACTGTGTTAGTGGCATCACACAGAGCTTCCTATATTTTCTTCCCAGAAGCACCCATAGGACTTCTAGTGTGTTAGTGGCATCACACAGAGCTCCTATATTTTCTTCTCAGAAGCACCCATAGGACTTCTAGTGTGTTAGTGGCATCACACAGAGCTCCTATATTTTCTTCCCAGAAGCACCCATAGGACTTCAATTGTGTGTTAGTGGCATCACACAGAGCTCCTATATTTTCTTCCCAGAAGCACCCATAGGACTTCTAGTGTGTTAGTGGCATCACACAGAGCTCCCATATTTTCTTCCCAGAAGCACCCATAGGACTTCTAGTGTGTTAGTGGCATCACACAGAGCTCCTATATTTTCTTCCCAGAAGCACCCATAGGACTTCTAGTGTGTTAGTGGCATCACACAGAGCTCCTATATTTTCTTCTCAGAAGCACCCATAGGACTTCTAGTGTGTTAGTGGCATCACACAGAGCTCCTATATTTTCTTTCAGAAGCACCCATAGGACTTCAAGTGTGTTAGTGGCATCACACAGAGCTCCTATATTTTCTTTGCAGAAGCACCCATAGGACTTCTAGTGTGTTAGTGGCATCACACAGAGCTCCTATATTTTCTTCCCAGAAGCACCCACAGGACTTCAAGTGTGTTAGTGGCATCACACAGAGCTCCTATATTTTCTTTCAGAAGCACCCATAGGACTTCTAGTGTGTTAGTGGCATCACACAGAGCTCCTATATTTTCTTCCCAGAAGCACCCATAGGACTTCAATTGTGTGTTAGTGGCATCACACAGAGCTCCCATATTTTCTTCTCAGCAGCACCCACAGGACTTCTAGTGTGTTAGTGGCATCACACAGAGCTCCCATATTTTCTTTCCAGAAGCACCCATAGGACTTCTAGTGTGTTAGTGGCATCACACAGAGCTCCTATATTTTCTTCCCAGAAGCACCCACAGGACTTCAAGTGTGTTAGTGGCATCACACAGAGCTCCTATATTTTCTTCTCAGCAGCACCCACAGGACTTCTAGTGTGTTAGTGGCATCACACAGAGCTCCTATATTTTCTTTGCAGAAGCACCCATAGGACTTCTAGTGTGTTAGTGGCATCACACAGAGCTCCTATATTTTCTTCCCAGAAGCACCCACAGGACTTCTATTGTGTTAGTGGCATCACACAGAGCTCCCATATTTTCTTCTCAGAAGCACCCACAGGACTTCTAGTGTGTTAGTGGCATCACACAGAGCTCCTCTATTTTCTTTCCAGAAGCACCCATAGGACTTCTTGTGTGTTAGTGGCATCACACAGAGCTCCTATATTTTCTTCTCAGCAGCACCCACAGGACTTCTAGTGTGTTAGTGGCATCACACAGAGCTCCTATATTTTCTTCTCAGAAGCACCCATAGGACTTCTAGTGTGTTAGTGGCATCACACAGAGCTCCTATATTTTCTTCTCAGCAGCACCCACAGGACTACCGACTACAATGGCTGGAAGACCGCCAAGGGGAGGCAGAGCGTGCAGAGGCAAGAACACAGGGCAGGCAGGCTCTGTTTCTAGTGGACGTGGCCGTGGCGTGGACGTGGTCGTGCATCGTCATCAGCACGTGGCCATGGGACACGCGCGTCTTTGTTTTCGGCAGCTGGACATGTGGAGCCGCATCATGCTGAAGGCTTGGTAGAATGGATGACCAAGCCCTCCTCATCCTCCTCATCCTCTCTCACCCAGGCTCAGGGTACTGCAGAGCAGCTGCCAACGCGTACTCAATGGCATCATCAGCCACCCCTTCCCTAGACCCACCATGTCCTCCTGAGGAGTCCCCCGAACTCTTTGAGCACAGTGTTGGGTACATGCTCCAGGAGGATGCCCAACGATTGGAAGGCTCGGATGATGATACCCAGCTTGAGGAAGTCAGTAGTGTGCGCGCAGAGAGAGGGGATGCTGAAAAACAGCAATCTGGCAGTACTGTTCCACCAGCTGCAGCTTACTGCCAGGTTTGCTCTAGTGGTGAAGAGGGAGGGGATGATGAGGTCACTGACTCCACGTGGGTGCCTGAAGGGAGAGAGGATGAGGAGGAGGACGAGGAGGAGGAGGATGCGGCGTCACATGTCCAACGAGGCAGGATGCCCCCTGGAGGCCAGCTAGAGGCCAGCACAGCAACTGTACAACACCGCAGAGCTCCGCCTGTGCAGGGCGCTGCCTCTGCACGTTATCAGAAAAGTTCTTTGGTGTGGGCCTTTTTTGAGACGAGTGCATCAGATCGCACCACTGCTATTTGCAATATTTGTCTCAAGCGTATCTCGCGTGGCCAAAACATCAGCCGCTTGGGCACCACAAGCATGAGCAGACATATGGCGACCTGCCATGCAGCTCGTTGGCAAGCACACATAAAAGACCCACACCAAAGAACTAAGCGGACCTCTCCTTGCTCCTCATCAGCTGGGATCTCCATCCCCCACTACATCTTCAGTCCTCTCTGAAAGCTGCTCTGAGAGGACTGAAGGTGTAGAATTAGGTGTGTCACAACCAAGTACTTGCAGTACACCGACGTCCGATTGTAGCAGGCAAATTTCCCTGCCCCAGCTGCTGGACCGTCGAAAGAAGTACACTCCCAGCCATCCACATGCCCAGCGGTTGAATGCTAGCTTGGCTAAATTGCTAGCACTTCAACTGCTGCCTTTTCAGTTGGTAGACTCGGCCCCCTTCCGTGAGTTTGTTCAATGTGCGGTTCCTCAGTGGCAGTTTCCCAAACGCCACTTTTTCTCACGGAAGGAGATTCCGTCTCTCTACCGGCATGTGGAAGGCAATGTCCATGCCTCGCTGGACAGGGGGCGGTCAGCGGTAAGGTGCATATTACCGCTGACTCATGGTCCAGCAGGCATGGACAGGGACGTTACCTTTCTTTCACGGCCCATTGGGTCACTCTATTGGCAGCTGGGAGGGATGCAGGACAAGGTGCAGTAGTGTTGGAGGTTGTTCCGCCACCACGCCTCAAAAATGCTACTACTGCTTCTGGTTGTGACACACCTCTCTCCTCCACCCCCTCCTCTTCTTCTTCCTCCAGTGCTCTGTCCTTGTAACCAGCGGTGCTCCGTAGGCGTACAAGGGGCTACGCAAGTACGCAGGCAAAAAGATGCCATGCCGTGCTTGCGCTGGTGTGTTTGGGGGACAGGAGCCACACTGGTCCAGAGGTTCTGGCAGCTCTGCAGGGGCAGGCCGAGAGGTGGTTGACGCCACGCCAGCTTAAGCCAGGAATGGTCGTTTCTGACAATGGCACCAACCTCCTCTCCGCCCTGCGACAGGGGCAGCTCACCCATGTGCCCCTGTATGGCTCACGTCCTCAACCTGGTGGTGCAGCGGTTCTTGGGCAGGTTCCCAGGCTTACAGGATGTCCTGAGGCAGGCCAGGAAAGTCTGTGTGCATTTCCGCCGATCTTATAATGCCAGTGCTCGGCTGACTGAGCTGCAAAAGGAGCTGAACCTCCCAAGAACCGCCTAATATGTGACATGCCCACCAGGTGGAACTCAACGTTGGCCATGCTGCAGCGACTGCACACGCAGCAGAGGGCCATCAATGAGTACCTTTGCGACTACGGCACCAGGACAGGGTCAGGGGAGCTTGGTTTTTTTTCCCCACGTCAGTGGAGCATGATCAGGGATGCATGCACTGTCCTCTCACCATGTGAGGAGGCCACGAGGATGGTGAGCAGTGACAGTGCATGCATCAGTGACACTGTACCTCTTGTCCACCTGTTGGAGCATACGCTGCGTGGGATAATGGACAGGGCACTTGAGGCAGAACAGAGGCAGGAAGAGAGGACTTCCTTGCCTCTCAAGGCCCCCTTTATCCGGACAGTGTTCCTTCTGTCCCACCCATCACACAGGATGAGGAGGATGAGGGAGGAGGAGGAGGAGGAGGAGGAGGATTGTGTGAGCATGGAGGTGGAGCCTGGCACTCAGCATCAGCAGCAGCAGTCTTTTAGGGATGATGTACAGTCACAACAAACCAGTGGACTTGTACGTGGCTGGGAGGAGGTGGCTGGCGATCATGTCATCCTCAGTGAGCCAGAAGACTCCGGACCGAATGCCTCAGCTAACCTACGCTGCATGGCCTCCCTGATCCTGAAAGCCTGCGGAAGGATCCTCGTGTTCTTCGATCAAGGAGAGGGACCATTACTGCTGGCCACTCTCCTTGATCCACGGTACAAGGGTAAGGTTGCGGACCTTATCTTGCCGTCGCAGAGGGAGCAGAGGATGAGACATCTCAGGGAGGCCTTGCAGAAAGGTCTGTGCAACGCGTTCCCAGAAACTGGGAGGTTACAAACTCCTGGTCCTGGGCACGAGTTGCTGAGGCTTCGGTCAGTAGCAGAAGGAGCGGTGGGGAAGGTGGACGTCTGACCGATGCGTTCATACAATTTTTTAGTCCGCAGCCCCAAGGTATGATCGGTTCCAGCAACCATCGCCAGCGTCTGATATACATGGTGCAGGAATACCTTGGGGCAAGGTCAGACTTGGACACCTTTCCCACCGAAAATCCTCTGGCTTACTGGGTCCTGAGGATGGATCACTGGCCAGAGCTTGCACAGTATGCAATTGAGCTACTGGCCTGTCCTGCCTCCAGCGTTCTTTCCGAACGCACATTCAGTGCTGCTGGAGGATTTGTCACCGATCATAGGGTGCGCCTGTCCACCGACTCGTTTGATCGACTGACCTTCATCAAAATGAATCAGTCTTGGATCACCACCAGCTACCAGGCACCTGAAGGGGATATAACGGAATAATTTATAATGTCACAGCCCTTCAAGACTGCCTATGCTGATGCTGAGTGACTGTCCTGTTATGTTCACTGACTATCCTCTTCCTCCTCCTCAATGATCCATGCCACCACACCAGTGCCTAAGGCACAATTTTTGAGCCCCTGTATAACAGGGGCGTGTAATTACAATTTTTTTTTTAAATGCTTCGCAACACGTGTGAC
>CM053032.1:129614256-129631536 GCA_028564925.1 Lithobates sylvaticus | reverse complement strand
TCACTGACAAGGTTTCTGCTGACGGCGGCAAAGGCTGTCATCCCGAGATACTGGAGAAGCACCACTGTACCCTCAATCTCAGAATGGTTAAGGGAGATTCACAACCTATATGGAATGGAAGAGCTCAGGGCAATAACACAAGAACAGGTGGAAAAATTTAACAGTACCTGGCAACCCTGGATAATTTTTAAATACTCACATAGACATGAGGAGCTGATGCAGAGATGAAAAAGAAATACCCTGAAGACCGGGAATGTAGAAGCAGTCCCCCCCCCCCCCCCAATTCTTCCCCGCTCCCAAACCCCTCTTCCTTCTACCTTTCCTTTTTCTCTGGGTGCTACCGTCTCTTGATAGCACCCTTTCTCCTCTATAGATCTGTTTCTCTGGAGTTATGTTAAGATATTATAGCTTAAGTAAAGCAATCCCTGAGGAGGCCCGACGATTAGCAACGTTTATTGCTGGTAAGATTGAAAAAATGTTTCTTTAAAAGGGCTATCCGAACACATAAACTTTATAGCACAGGAAAAGAGAATGTAAGCCTATGTTACCTGCAACCTGTAAAGTATATTTACGGCTTTATTGATTGTACCCATGTTTACTATTGTACACTTGCATACTTTTGAAATAAAAACTTTACTGTTTAAAAAAAGAAATCTTGGGGAGGTGATATCCAGTGTTGGTCATCTTACTTTAAAAAAGTAATTAGTTAAGTTACAAATTACTTCTCCCAAAAAGTAATTGCGTTAGTAACTCAGTTACTACATTGGAAAAGTAATTAGTTACTCAGAAAAGTAACTGTGATTTTTTTTTTATATTCTAAGGGGCGGGTCTAGTATTACTGTAAGCAAGGGGCGTGTTCCCCCCTGCACGCCTATTTCCCCTCTGTACCCCCTGCACGTCTGTTCCCCCCCACACATATATCTGTTCCCCCTCTGTACCCCACTACACGTCTGTCATCTCCCCACCAGGGCCGATCCTAGGGTCACCGACGCCTGGGTGCAGAAATATTTCTGGCGTCCCCCACATGGGCGTGATCATCTTACTAACGCCTTCCAGTTACAAATGTTTCTATGTCAACGACTCAAACACAGAGATGCTCCCCTAAGGAGTCTTCGTTACCCTGGGATCCTCCCATGATCTCTTAACAATAAACAAATTACAGGAAGAGAGTACACTAATGGAACCTGGAGGGGGGTCTCGCTGATGGAAACAGAGAGGGCTTCTGTTAGAGAGTCTGGTAGAAAGAGTCCCCAGACATACTACAGACATAGTACAGTAGACGGTGAGAGATTGCAGACATGATGATACAAGAGATGGTGAGAGACTGCAGACATGATACAAGAAATGGTCAGAGACTGCAGACATGATACAAGAGATGATCAGAGACTTCAGACATGATACAAGAGATAGTCGGAGACTGCAGACACGATACAAGAGATAGTCAAAGACTGCAGACATGATACAAGAGATGATCCAAGACTGCAGACATGATAAAAGAGATGGTCAGAGACTGCAGACATGGTACAAGAGATGATCAGAGACTGTAGACATATTAAAGGAGATGGCCAGAGACTGCAGACATGATACAAGAGATGATCAGAGACTGCAGACATGGTACAAGAGAGTCACAGACGGCACAGGAGTGCGATACGCACAGACGGCACAGGAGTGCGATACGCACAGACGGCACATGAGTGCGATACGCACAGACGGCAGAGGGTTCAGGAATGTGTATTGTACGGGTGTTGAGCTGAGGTTTGCATGGAGTAGAGGGTTCAAGTGTGTGTTTCAGACAGTGCTCAGGAGTGTGCCATGCACATAGCACAGAGGTAACACACTGGCCAGTGTACAACAAATATTGCCTCCCTCCCCATTCCCAGTACAGACTAGCCCCTTAAATTACCCCAATAGAGACTTTTCTCTACTCCTGGCTCTCCCTCAAGTCTGCAGAGATGGTATAGCATGCTGATGTGACTTACTTTTTACAACCCACTGTCTGTAAGGGGGAGTGTCAGGTGGACAAGCTGAGTGACTTGCTTATGTGTCAGCCTACTGCTCACCCCTTACAGCCTTCTATATTAATGGTAAGGGTGGCAAAGTTGGTGGGAAGTCAGTGAGGAGCTCAGGCACGTTCACTTTTTTATTACATGTGACTGCAGGCTGCAGCACTGAGCATGCTGCCTGTGCTTCTACTATACCTGAGCCAGCGGAGCTTTACTCCATGAGAGCGGTGTTGCTGCCTACCTGTCCTCTCACAACAGATCCCTGAGCGACCAGGAGGAGGGGGAGTGGATATGGCAGCAAGCCCGTATGCAGGGCTTTCATCTCATACGCTCCAGCCGGTTCCATCGATCATGCAGCACTTCCGGTCGGCTGCTCCTTGTCCCGGCTCTCTCCCCTCATCTTCTCACTGCTAGGGCGGCACTGCAGGCTGGGGACAGAGTGGTCCGGGATGTTCACAGGCGCAACAGTTACACTACTGCCATCTAGTGGCAGTTAGGGGTGCAGAGTCACGGATCGGATCATTTTTCGGATCAGCAAATAATAATTGAATTTGCAAAAACCTGTGAAAATTCCACCACCATATAGTCCCCACTGTAATATCCACAATCTCCCCCACTGTAATATACATCTCCCCCAATGTAATATTGGCTGAGTATGGCTGGGTATCGCCGAGTATGGCTGGGTATTTTACCGAGTATTACAGAGTATGGCAGAGTATGGCTGGGTATTACCGGGTATGGCAGAGTATGGCTGGGTGTTACCGAGTATGGCTGGGTGTTACCGAGTATGGCTGGGTATGACAGAGTATTGGCAGGGTATTGCAGAGTATTGGCATAGTATTGCAGAGTATTGGCAGGGTATTACAGAGTATTGTCAGGGTATGGAGGGATGGCTGTGACTGCAATTGTCACAGAGCAGCGCTGTGGGCACTACAGATCCAGCCCACAGCGCTGCTGCCATCCGATCTCTCCCCTCCACTGCACAGATCTGTACACAGAGGGGAGAGAGGAACCGGCGTCACCACGACACTGGTTTGTTTACAAGTGATCGCTCCATCATTTGACGGAGGAATCACATTGTAAATGGCCGACGTGTGCGCCAAGATGGCTGCCGCTCTGGAGCTAGGCCGAAGTCGCGGCCATTCCTAAGGCCGAGGCCGCGGAGTGCTCCGCGGATCGTGGCGTGTGACGATCCATTGCACCCCTAGTAGCGTTAGATGTAATTGCAGTAACGCCGCCCAAGTAATGGGCACGGCGTTACCATGAGGGGAAGAGTAATCAGTTAGATTACTCGTTACCCTCTAAAGTAAAGGCGTTAAGTAACGCCGTTTACGTTAACTCAGTTACTTACATCACTTGTGATATCCCTTCTAAGAGCATACTGTGTGGAATTCCATTCACTGGAGACTTACTGTTCGGGCCTGAACTAGAAACAGTACTAGAAAGGACCGCAGCAATGAACAAGGGTTTTCCACAAACCAAAAAGAAACAAGGGAAGGCACCCTTTGGGCAATTCAAAAAAATGTAACAAGCTGGGTGCAAAGAAGTGCTAGGGACAACAAAACAAAAAAGGCAAGGGTGAATTCATACTCAAGCCTCATAACCCAAAGAACAAAAAACAATGGCTGTCATCAGGTGGGGGGCAGACTCGCAGCTTTTTCCCACCAATGGATGGAAGTAACAAAAAACAAATTAATCATACGCACAATAACGGATGGCTACGCAATAGAATTTTCCACCTGCCCCCCAACCAAGTACCTAGTAACCATGCTACCAAAGGATGAAGATCATACAAAGGCCTTTTTAGTGTCCCTGGAGAATCTATTAGATCAGAAAGTGATTTGCCATGTACCTCAAGAAGAGGAACAAAGTTTTTTTTTTTTTATATCTTTGCAAAGAAAAAAACGTCAGGCAAGCTAAGGCTCATACTGAACCTCAAGCCACTCAACAGAGATAAAATACAAATATTTCAGAATGGAGCCTATTTACTCGATCAGAAACATCCTACCATGGGAGACATTTATGGCGACAATGGACCTACAGGATGCCTGGAGGAGGATCATCAAAAATTCCTGAGGTTTGCAATGCAAGGGCCAGTAACCACTCTGCACCTGCAATATACAGCTCTCCCTTTCGGCATCCAGAATCTTCTCAAAGATAATGGCAGAAGCGCTAAAAGGTCTAAGACAAGGCATTTGGCATAATACCATACCTAGATGATTTACTGTTCTTTGCAGATTCAGCAGAGACCCTAGTGAACCACCTGCACACAAGTATGTCCTATCTGCAAAACCTGGGGTGGATAGTGAATGCAGAAAAATCACAGATGACCCCAAGCCAGAGAGTGATGTATTTGGGATATGTTCTGGACTCCAGACTAACCAAAACCTTCCTAACGGAAGAAAAGAACAAAAAAATCACACAGGCAGAAACCTCTCTAAAGCCCCATACACACGGTCGGATTTTCGCATGGATTCTGTCCGACAATGTTGATGAAAAATCAGAGCGTGTGTATGCACCATCGGACAGTGTACGTCGTATTGTCCGACGGACAAAGTCCTATCTCCTGCTGGATAGATTTTCCGACAACACGGTCCGATCACACCAAATCCGATCGTGTGTATGGTAGTCCGACCGGACAAAGTGCTACGCATGCTCAGATCACATTACAAGACCAAAGCTATTGGCTACTAGCCTCTACGTAGTCCCGTCGTAGGCAACAAACGTCACCACGTTCAGAATGATCGGATTTTCCGACAACTTTGTCCGACCGTGTGTACGCAAAACCAACATCAGACAAAGTATAACGGACATGGTCTGACGGACCTGGTCCTCGGATAATCCGCGCGTGTGTATGGGGCTTTAGAGGGACCAACACCATTACAATCAGACAAGGAATGGCAGTGCGAGGGCTGATAACGTCTTCAATCCCAGCCATCACCTGGGAGCAGATTCACATGAGACCTCTACAGAATTACATTCTGTCCCAGTGGGATGGCAGTTACTTATCCCTAGACAAGTCCATTACTGTTCCGACCACAGTCAAACACTCCAATGGTGGCTCAATCCGCTTCGATACATTGAAGGGTGCAAATGGGCTCAATCCGACCCAGTTAGGATCACCACCGATGCCAGCGCCCTAGGCTGGGGGGCACACATGGAGGGCCTCTGCACACAGGGAAAATGGAGTTCCAGATGGTCCCAAGCCTCCTCAAATATGAGAGCGCTAAAAGCTGTGGGGGAAGCATTAAAAGCATTCAAACCAGCAATACAGGGGAGAGACTTAAAAGTACAACCGGACAGCGCCAGGACAGTGGCATACTTAAACAGGCAAGGAGGGACAAAGTCCCAAAGCTTGATGAGGCTGACGAAAACAATCCTACTATGGGCAGATTTAAACATAAGGTCAATATCAGGCATCCACCTGAAAGGTACAGACAATATGCTGGCAGACTTCCTGAACCGGAAGACCATAAAACAGACGGAGTGGTCACTGAACCAAATGACCTTCGTACAAATCACTCAAAGTTGGGGGTACCCGAGGTAGATCTGATCGCCTCCAAAGCGAACGCAAAATCACCAACATTCTTCTCACTGGATCCCACAGATGGCAACAGCAGAGTAGATGCCTTCAGCCAAAGCTGGGGATTGTAACTGTGTTATGCATTCCCTCCAACTACAATAATACCAAGAGTGATTCAAAAAATAAAGGCAGAGAGAGCAACGGGGATACTAATAGCACCGCACTGGGCCCAAAGGGCATGGTTCAGTCACTTGAAGAACCTCAGCATCAAACCTCAACTGACACTGACGGACCGGCCAGATCTCTTATCACAGGGCTCAGTCAGCCACCCGAACCACAGAATCCTGATGCTTTCGGCTTGATTACTGAAAGGATAAGACTTCAGAACAAAGGGCGGTCAGAAAAGGTGATCAATACCATACCAGACAGCAGGAAGCCCGTGACTAGCACAATCTACGAGAAAGTGAGGAAAAAGTTTGTCTCCTGGAACAAAAACAAACCGATTCCCAACAGGGGGATAATCCCAACAATTCTGGATTTCCTGCAAGATGGAGCAGACAAAAATATCTCCCAAGACACGCTGAAGGTACAAGTGGCAGCACTCTCCTTGTTCATGGACACCAGACTTACAGAGGACCCACGATTCCTAATGTCACCTAAAAGAGCTAGACCGGCTAAAATGAATAGAACTCCAACTTGGGACATGTCCACGGTGCTTAGAAGGTTTCTCTCCCCTCCCTTCGAACTGATAGAAGATAGCTCAGACAAAAACCTCACTCTAAAAACTGCACTTCTTGTGGCCCTAGTATCGGCCAGAAGAGTGAGCGAAATCCAAGCCCTGTCTATGATGGAACCATACTGCCTAATACATTTAGACAAAATAATTCTCTCGCCAGACCCGGCCTTTCTACCCAAGGACTCTTCAACGTTCCATAGAACCCAAAATATCATCATCCCTTCGCTTCCAAAAACTATGGACAGCAAAAAAAGAGACACAACAAACTTGATGTAAGAAACACACTTATAACATATATAACCTTGAAAGAACAAAGGATTTGCGAAGAACGACCTCTTTTTGTCCTCTATGCAGGAGTTAACAATGGCAAGCAGGCATCCAAGAATACCATCAGCAGATGGATAAGAATGGCCATACAGACGACCTATGAGGCACAAAACCTCACTCCTCCAGGCGTGATCAGGGCACACACAACCAGGGCCTGGGCAACCTCGGTCGCAGAGAAAGCAGGGGCAACTCCGGAGCAGATCTGCAGGGCAGCAACATGGTCGAGCTTCAGTACCTTCGCAAGGCACTATCGTATAGACCAGCTGTCCGACCAAGCCCAGGCATTTGGTCGCAAGGTGCTCCAGTCTCTACCCTCACCCTAGTAAGTATTGCTTGATACATCCTCTCGGATGCTGCCCTGGAAGACGATTTGAGAAAATAGAGTTAGGTACCTGGTAACTCTTTTTCTAAGAAGTCTTCCAGGGCAGCACTAGTTCCCACCCTTAAACGACAAATACCAGGTACAATGGGGGAGCTTTAAGCTTACTGAGATTTCCTTCGGTGCTTTAATACAACAGTCACGCAGGTAAGACTGTGAAATTTATAATGGTGGACTAATGTGATTCCTGTTTCAGGGAGGAGGAGCCTATCTCTCGGATGCTGCCCTGGAAGACTTCTTAGAAAAAGAGTTACCAGGTACCTAACTCTTTTTTCAGTTTATACAGTAAATATTTGAGCTTGTAAAGAAAAATTCAGACACTGCTATTTTTTTGGAAAAGCCTAATATTCCTTTTTCTTCACTTTCTGTAAAGTAATAACAAATTTGAAACCTTTTTCTTTATGTTTTGATTTGGAATGGACTGTGCAGTGTTCCCAATGCATTTGTGTGTATGGAGATAACATCTACAGGCAGTCCCTGGGTTACGAACACACAAGGGACTGTAGGTTTCACGGTTTTCTCCTTTCAGCACCTCTGAGATTCAGAAGGCAGGCTCTGTGAAATGCAGTGGCGATGCGTCCATTAAGAGCGCACTGGCACCGCCCCCTCTGTCACGCCACCTCCCCCTATATGTAAAATGGATAGCTTCATGCATAGCATGAAGCTATCCATGGCCGCTGTAGCCACCCCCTATTCAGGCATCTGTCCCCTTTTCGGATGCCGGGCGTCTAAATTATAACAGTGGGGTTTCTTTTTTAAAGCACCTGATTAGAGCCATAGGTAGAGCATTGCGCTCGGAGCCCACCCAAGTGTGTTAGAAAAGTAAATTAATATTTGCTTTTCTAACACTGAACTGCCTCTCCGCCAATCAGGAAGCACGGGTCTAATACCCATCACCTGATTGGCTGTCACCTGCTGCCTGAGCTGCCACTCGAAATGCGCAAATACGATGTGACAGAAAGTATTGCAACAACCGCCATTTTATTCTCTAGGGTGTTAGAAAACAAATGTATAATGTTTGGGGGTTCTAAGTAATTTTCTAGAAAAAACAAAACAAAACAGTTTTTAACTTAACCGCTTCCCGACCGCCTCATGTATATATTAGTGAGCAGAATGGCACGGGCAGGCAAAATCCAGTACCTGTACGGGATTTTTTAAATGCCTGCCCCTGGGTCGTGTGCGCGCCGCCAGCGGTGCGCTTGCGACCCGGTCGGGAGCTCCGTGACCCCGGCCGCGGGACCAGCGGACCCGATCGCCGCTGCTGTCCCGCGATCGGGTTACGGAGCTGAAGAACGGGGAGAGGTATGTGTAAACAAACCTCTCCCCGCGCTTCCTACTCTGCCTGTCATTGATTGGCTGTTCCCAGTCATTGGGAAAGCCAATCAATGACGTCAGACGTCAGCCCCGCCCCTAATCTAAAAAAAAACAAACACACACGTCACAGCCCATAACCCCTCCCCTCCCCCTAGTGGTTAACCCCTTCACTACAACTGTCATTTATACAGGAATCAATGCATTTAAATATAAATGACAATGGTCCCAAAAATGTGTCAAAAATGTCCGATGTGTCCACCATAATGTCGCAGTCACAATAAAAATCGCTGATCGCCGCCATTACTAGTAAAAAAAAAAAATATTAATAAAAATGCTATAAAACTATCCCCTATTTTGTAAACGCTGTAACTTTTGCGGAAACCAATCAATAATCGCTAATTGCGATTTTTTTTTTTTACCAAAAATAAGAATACGTATCGGCCTAAACTGAGGAAAAAAAATGTTTTTTTATATATTTTTTGGGGATATTTATTATAGCAAAAAGCAAAAAATATTGCATTTTTTTCAAAATTGTCGCTCTATTTTTGTTTATAGCGAAAAAAATAAAAACCGCAGAGGCGATCAAATACCACCAAAAGAAAGCTCTATTTGTGGGGAAAAAAAAGGACGCCAATTTTGTTTTGGAGCCACGTCGCACGACCGCACAATTGTCAGTTAAAGCGACGCCGTGCCGAATCGCAAAAAGGGGCCTGGTCCTTTGGCTGCCAATTGGTCCGGGGCTGAAGTGGTTAAACAACAAATCTCAGAAAGAGGCTCGGTCCTTAAGTGGTTAAGGCAGGGTTAGGTTATAAAAAAAAATCCCAAGCTTTGAACATCTCATGGAGCACTGTTCAATCTATCATCCGAAAATGGAAAGCGTATTGCACAACTGCAGACCTGCGTAAACTGACAGGCCGGGTAAGGAGAGCATTAATCAGAGAAGCAGCCAAGAGGCCCATGGTAACTCTGGAGGAGCTGCAGAGATCCACAGCTCAGGTGGGAGAATCTGTCCACAGGACAACTATTAGCTGTGCACTCCACAAATCGGGAAGGTCGGCAAGAAGAAAGACGTTTTTCAAAGAAAGCCATAAGAAGTCCCATTTGCAGCTTGCGAGAAGCCATGTGGGGGACACAGCAAACATTTGAAAGAAGGTGCTCTGGTCAGATGAGACCAAAATTTAATGCTGTGAGTGGCGGAAAACTAACACTGCACATCACCCTGGCAGCATAATGTTGTGGGGATGCTTTTCTTCAGCAGGAACAGGGAAGTTGGTCAGAGTTGATGGGAAGATGGATGGAGCCAAATACAAGGCAATCCTAGAAGAAAACCTGTTATGCTGCGTACACACGATCGGAATTCCGGCCAGAAAAAGACAGATGAGAGCTTGTCATCGGAAAATGTGACTGTGTGTAGGCTCCATCGCAATTTTGCTGGCCGAATTTCTGACAGCAAAGAATTGAGAGCATGTTCTCAATTTTTCCGACGGAAAATTCGATCGTCTGTAGCAATTCTGACATGCAAAATTCCTACGCATGCTCGGAAACAATTCGACGCATGCTCGGAAGCATTGAACTTGGCTTGTTGTAGTTTTGTATGTCACCGCGTTCTTGACTGTCGGAATTTGGTGTGACCGTGTGAAGGCAAGACAGTTTGAGCGGAATTCCGTCGGGAAAACCGGCAGAGCTTTTTCCGACGAGAATTCCGATCGTGTGTACGCGGCATTAGAGTCTGCAAAAGACTTGAGACTGGGGCGAAGGTTCACCTTCCAGCAGGACAATGACCCTAAACATACAGGCAGAGCTACAATGGAATGAATCAAAGCATATTCATGTGTTAGAATGGCCCAGTCAAAGACCTAAATCCAGTTGAGAATCTGTGGCAAGAAAAATGCTGTTCACAGACGCTCTCCATCCAATCTGACAGAGCTTGAGCTATTTTGTAAAGAAAAATGGGCAAAAAAGACTTGCAGCTGTAATTGCAGCGAAAGCTGGTTCTATAAAGTATTGCCTCAGGGGGACTGAATACAAATGCACGCCATACTTTTCACATATTTATTTGTAAAAAATGTTGAAAACATTTTCCTTCCTCTTCACAATTACGTACCACTTTGTGTTGGTCTAGCACATACAATCCCATTAAAATACATTCAAATTTTTGGTTGTAACATGACAAAATGTGGAAAATTTCAAGGGGTACGAATACTTTTTCAAGGCACTGTACTAGTGGGCCCACAAGGACAGTTTTAATTGATTTATGGAATTAAATCACGTGGGGGGTGTTTTTAAAAATAAAAAAATCTGTCTGGAAATCTGATTTAAGTACTAGTGTACTTGTCCGAAAGTGATGTAATAGGGAACACTGGGGAGACGGCGCAGTGATGTAAGTAACTGAGTTAAAATAAACTGAGTTACTTAACGCAGTTACTTTAGAGGGTAACGAGTAATCTAACTGATTACTTTTCCCCTCATGGTAACGCAGTTCCCATTACTTGGGCGGAGTTACTGCAATTACATCTACCGCCACTAGATGGCAGTAGTGTAATTCCTGTGTCCTGCCGAAAAAGTTCCCCCGCCGCATATGAAGTATGCGCAGTATGAAAAACTACTAAGCTTCCGAAAATTGCCGAACCTAAACAGCTCTGAGTGAACTCTACACCGCGCAGGCGCAGTTAACATGTAATTGTATGAGGAGATGCCGCACGCTCCCAATGCTCTTGCTACTCTGCAAGGGGCGTCTATCGTGTAACTAAGGGGCGGGTCTAGTATTACTGTAACCAAGGGGTGTATTTATTATTATTGTTATATATCGAGCTCTGCCCATTAATTTAACATTCGCCCTCTTCTGTAGCCATCCGCCCCTTACATGATATAATAATAATAGACCCGCCCCTTGCTTACACGCTATAACAGATCTGCCCCTTGGTTAGAGTAATAATAGAGCAGCCTCTTGGTTACACGATATATAACAATAACCACTTGACCACTGGGCACTTAAACACCCTTAATAACCAGACCAATTTTCAGCTTTCGGTGCTCTCACATTTTGAATGACAATTACTCAGTCATACAACACTTTACCCATATGAAATTTTTGTCCTTTTTTCACACAAATAGAGCTTTCTTTTGGTGGTATTTAATCACCGTTGGGTTTTTTATTTTTTGCGCTATAAAAAAAAAAAGACAGAAAATTTGGTAAAAAAAAATAATTTTTCTTCGTTTCTGTTAAAATTTTTTGCAAATTTGTAATTTTTCTTGATAAATTTTGTCCAAAATTTATACTGCTACATATCTTTGGTAAAAATAATTACAAATTGGGGTATATTATTTGGTCTTTGTGAAAGTTATAGAGTCCACAAGCTATGGTGCCAATATCTGAAAATTTATCACACCAGAAGTACTGATGGCCTATCTCATTTCTTGAGACCCTAACATGCCATAAAAGTACAAATAACCCCAAATGACCCCTTTTTGGAAAAAAGACATTCCAAGGTATTTAGAAAAGGCATGGTGAGTTTTTTGAAATTGTCATTTTTTTCCCACAATTCTTTGCAAAATCAAGAATTTTTTTTTTCTTTTTTTTTTTTTTCCACAAAATTGTCATATTAGCAGGTTATGTCTCACACACAGCATATACATACCACAAATTACACCCCAAAACACATTCTGCTATTACTCCTGAGTACGGCGATACCACATGTGTTAGACTTTTACACAGCATGGCCACATACAGAGGCCCAACATGCAGGGAGCACCATCAGGTGTTCTGGAGCACCCAGGCCAATTCTGACATTTCTCTCCTACAGATCATCAAATCAAATCATCATTTATTTGCTAGAAAATTAACCCCAAAATTTTTTTTAACCCAAAACATTATATATGTTTTTTTAGCAAAGACCCTAGAGAATACAATGGCGGTCGTTGCAACTTTTTATCTAGCACGGTACTTGCGCAGCAATTTTTCGAACGCGTTTTTTTTTGGAAAAAAAAAAAGTTTTGTGCTTTACAAAAAACAAAACTGTAAATTTAGCCCAATGTTTTTGCATAATGCGAAAGATGAAGTTACGCCGAGTAAATAGATACCTAACATGTGACCCTTCAAAATTGCACCCACTCGTGGAATGGCGCCAAACTTCGCTACTTAAAAATCCCCATAGGCGGCGCTTTAACAATTTTTACTGGTTACATGTTTTGAGTTACAGAGGAGGTCTAGGGCCAAAATTATTGTTCTCGCTATAACGTTCGCAGCGATACCTCACATGTGTGGTTTGAACACCGTTTTCATATGTGGGCGGGACTTACGTATGCGTTCGCTTCTGCATGCGAGCACACGGGGATAGGGGCGCTTTAATTTTAATTTTATTTTTTATTGTTCATTTTACTTTATTTATTTTAGTTTGACACTTTTTTTCCCCCCAAAAAATGTTTTGATCACTTTTATTCCTATTACAAGGAATGTAAACATCCCTTGTAATAGAAATATGGCATTACAGGTCCTCTTTACAGTGAGATATGGGGTCAATAAGACACAAATAAAATAAAAAAACGATCCTGGCTTTGATCGTAGCGAGTATTGCATGGTATTGCATGGTATCGCTGGGTATGGCAGAGTATCGCTGGGTATGGCAGAGTATCGCTGGGTATTGCAGAGTATCGCTGGGTATTGCAGAGTATCGCTGGGTATTGCAGAGTATCGCAGGGTATTGCAGAGTATTGCTGGGTATTGCAGGGTATTGTAGAATATGGCAGGGTATGGCAGAGTATGGCAGAGTAATGCAGGGTATGGCAGGGTATGGCAGAGTATGGGTATCGCAGAGTATTGCTGGGTATTGCAGGGTATAGCAGAGTATTGCAGAGTACTGCTGGGTATCCATCCATCCATGCTCAGCCATCCCTCCATACCCTGCAATACACTGCAGGCTATTGCTGTGTATTGCAGGGTATGGAGGGATGGCTGAGCATGGATGGATGGATCAGTGGTGACTGCAGAGCAGTGCTGTGGGCACTACAGATCCCGCCCACAGCACTGCTGCCACCGATCGCTCCCCCTCTCCTCTCACACTGTACCAATCAGTACAGAGAAAGGAGGGGAGAGGAACCGGCGTCATCAAATGACGCCGGTTTGCTTACATGTGATCACTCCGTCATTTGACGGAGCGATCAAGTGGTAAACGGCCGCGATGAGCGGCCGTTTACCGTGATCCGCCGGGTCCAGAGGATCACGGATGTTCTCGAGTGCGCGCCCCAGGGGGCACGCAAGAGGGGAATTCTGTGAGGCCGTTAAATAACGGCCTCTCAGAGTTAAGCAACCGCCCTGTAGCAGTTTTTCGGCTATGGGCCGGTTGTTAACTGGTTAATAATAAATGTGCCCCTTGCTTACAGTAGTACTAGACCCTCCACTTAGTTACACGTATAGAATATTAAAAAAAAAGTCAGTTACTTTGCTGCGTAACTAATTACTTTATGCAATTACTTTGTGGGAGAAGTAATTTGTAACTTAACTAATTACTTTTTAAAAGTAAGATGACCAACACTGCTGCCAGGATCCTCTCATAGTTTAACATGAAGTATTAATAAATATACAATGTTTTTTAAAAGTGTTTTTTTTTTTTAATTTGTTTACACGGGGGGAGCCAACAGGTTCCACTGCTGGCAACAATTTATATATTTTTTTGTTATTATTTTTTTTTTACAATGCTTTCTTTTTTTTTGGTGGGGGGGGGGGGGGAGGAGTGGATGGTGTCAATGTTTTTTTTATTTTATTTGTTATTATCTTTACAATTTCACCTTTAAATATTTATTTTTTACAATTCTTTTTTTTTTTTTAATCAGCCCTGTGGGCTTTGGTGAGATATCAGGGGTCTAAACAGACCCCTGACATCTCCCCTTTGAGACAGGGAAAGGAACTAAGGAGACAGAATCCCCAGTCCCTTTCTCTGCAGCCTCAGCTGCAGAAAAATTGAATGGAGTGGCGACAGATGCTCCTCTCCATTCATAAACTGAAGCATCGTATACACAGGTTACAATGTTTCAATTATGAATGGAAAGAGTCAGTAATATGACTCTCTCTCACTGACTCTGTTCATTCAGAAAAGGAAGGAGACGGTAAATGACAGATTTACCAGATCCTTCCTCCGCTCTCCATCCTGATAGATCTGGGAGGGGGGGCCCAGAGGAGAACATGAGGAGCTGGGGACCTGGAGAGAGTGGGAGGACACCTGAGAGAGGGAGGAGGACCTGGGGAGTTGGGGACCCGGAGAGAGGGAGGACACCGCTGAGAGGGAGGGGAAAACTGGAGAGAGGGAGGGGGAGTCAGGGACACGGAGAGAAGGAGATGAACACCGGAGAGAGGGAGGAGAACACTGGGGAGCCGGGGACCTGGAGATAGGGAGGAGAACCCAGGGAGTTGGGGACCCGGAGAGAGGGAGGAGGACACCAGAGAGAGAGAGGAGGACACCGGAGAGAGAGAGAAGAGGACACCGGAGAGAGAGAGAGGAGGACACCGGAGAGAGAGAGAGAGAGAGAGAGAGAGAGAGAGAGAGAGAGACACCGAGAGAGAGAGAGAGGAGGACCGGAGAGAGAGAGAGGAGGACCGGAGAGAGAGAGAGAGGAGGACACCGAGAGAGAGAGAGAGAGGAGGACACCGGAGAGAGAGAGAGAGGAGGACACCGGAGAGAGAGAGAGAGAGGAGGACACCGAGAGAGAGAGAGAGGAGGACACCGGAGAGAGAGAGAGAGGAGGACACCGGAGAGAGAGAGAGGAGGACACCGGAGAGAGAGAGAGGAGGACACCGGAGAGAGAGAGAGAGGAGGACACCGGAGAGAGAGAGAGAGGAGGACACCAGAGAGAGAGAGAGGAGGACACCGGAGAGAGAGAGAGGAGGACACCGGAGAGAGAGAGAGAGAGAGGACACCAGAGAGAGGGAGGAGAACACCGGAGAGGGGGAGGAGAACACCGGAGAGGGGGAGGAGAACAGCGGAGAGGGGGAGGAGAACAGCGGAGAGGGGGAGGAGAACAGCGGAGAGGGGGAGGAGAACAGCGGAGAGAAGGAAGAGGACTCAGAGAAGGATACAGGGGACAGTCAAGGGGTGATCGGTGTGGCGGTGGGGTCAGTTAAAAGCATGATCTCCCTGTATAACTTTCAATAAAGCACCTGACAGCCGCAGGAAGGAGAGGAGGAGGAGCGGCTGTCAGAAAAGCTATACAGGGAGATCAGTGCTTTTAACAGCCCCCATTGCTGCACAGATCACCTGAGATGCTCCCTGCCCCCCTCTTGCTGAACTTTAGGAAGCCTGGTCCGATACAACAGGTATCATATTAGGCATCGGAGCATTTGCACGAGTACCGATACTCATGCAATTGCTTGGTATCGGTACCGATACTGATACTAGTATCAGTGTTGGTGCATCCCTAATTATCAGTGTTACCTCCCGGATTCTTTGCAAAAGATGCTGCAGTAGTTGAAACAGAGGGAAGGCGTCAATTAGGGAGAACTGGTAACTAGTAAATCTACCCCTATTGTCAGTGAGACTCTCCTTTACTAGACACAACCTACCCAACTTGTTGTAGAACTTGGAATCCAGTAGATCCACCTGCAGAGTTCCCCAACGTTGGAAGATCTCAGGATGCAGGGACCAATTGGTCCTGGCCAGGGACGGACTGAGCATTCGGTGACTCGGTGACCGCCCGAGGGCCCCGTGCAGTAGCGATAACTGTTAACATGCCTCCGTTCCTCACCCCTGCACGAATTCACATCGGCAGACAGTCCATAAACTTTGAAAATAACTTTATTTCCTTAGTTGCAGTATGTTACAAGATTATTCTTGTTCTCTCCTTCTGGTTCCTGAGTATATTTAAACCTTTCCCATAGTGAACTGACCAATGCCCCTCTGAAAGACATTGTGGTATGTGGATGTTAGGAACCCCAGGCCTCACCTGCCTATCTTGACTCCGGCGATCCTCCCGCGTCAGTTCAGGAAAGTCCTGGACAATTGAACACCACTGGGTTGCACTCCCATTGCACTCTCCCACCGACAGTCCATGATTGCCACAGAAAGCCGATCCCAGTCTACTCCGTCCTTTTAGCAGCTACTTCCCGCTCCGCATGGTCAGGTGCATCCCATCTTGGGATGCCCGGTCCACTTCACCCGGAGTTACATGAGGGCTTAGTTTTGAACCATCCAGCATTGAGGTCTCTGAACCCCCAGGCCTTCAGGTCCTGTTCCTGCTATCCAGCGCTGGGAGTCTCTGAACCCCCAGGCCTTCAAGCCTGCTCCTTGCTGGTTACATCTTTGCTGCTTCTCTGGATTCAGCTCCTCCCATCTCCACTAGGAAGCATGTGACCCCAGCTTATATGCAAGTCCTGCCCTGCCAATACAAGTTAATGATTGGTCCAGTGCTCTCCATACAAGCTGACTGCACCCCAGTCCCCAGTCCGCCTTCTTTCCAGAACATTTCCAATGGATGGTAAGGGAGATCTTTCAGGGCAGAGGGTAGGTGGCCACACCCCCCTCTATTCTATCACTCCTCCCATGCAAACCAAAACAACCAGGCCTAAAGAAATGTAAGGCACTGGCAAATTTACCTAACACTTACCTAACTTACCTAACCTAACTACTAACTAACCACTCTGATGCCCTGTAATAAAGGCCGCACCACTTCTGCCAGAAGCAATCGGCTAGGAAACTGTCGGGAGGAGAGCCGGTCACTGGTCCAATGCTGGGAAATTTAATCAGTGTGCTATCCATCATAGGAGCCAAGCCAGGAGGTGGGACTTTGTTTGACAGCGGCCGGCGTTTAAGATCCAAGCTGTGTCACAGTGGGTGATCCTCTCTCTGTGTGATAGTTACATAGTTAGTTAGGTTGAAAAAAGACACAAGTCCATCCAGTTCAACCACAAATTAAAAAAAATATCATACAATCCCATATACCCCATTCTATACCCCAGTTGATCCAGAGGAAGGCAAAAAAAAAAAAACCCAGCAACGCATGCTCCAATTTG
>CM053032.1:129566636-129613793 GCA_028564925.1 Lithobates sylvaticus | reverse complement strand
TATGCATTTTTACATTGGAGTTAAGCCAACCAGGCATTTTGTTTGCTCTGTTAAATTTTTTTCCCAATGGGATGAACTGGCGAATGCCCTTAATTAATATGCTCTTAAAGCAAACCCATTTTTCCTCTGTGTTCTTTGTTTCTAAGATTTTATCCCAATTTATATCTTCTAGCAAGGTTCGTAGTTTGGGTAAGTTTGCTCTTTTGAAATTCAATGTCTTTGTATTCCCCTTATGTTTCCTATTTGTGTGATTTATACTGAAGCTAGTTGACCTGTGATCGCTGTTTCCTAAATTGCCCCTTATTTCCACATCCGTGATCAGGTCTGTATAGTTGGTAATCAGTAGGTCTAATAACACCTTGTTTCTAGTTGGTGTGTCTACCATCTGACCCATGAAATTGTCCTGCAAGACATCTAGGAACTAGCGAGCCTTAGACGAATGCGCAGTTCCTCCCGCCCAGTCTATGTCTGGATAATTAAAATCCCCCATTATGATGACACTTCCCAACCTTGCTGCTAATCCAAAATTGTGATAGGAGGTTTATCTCCCCCTCCTCTCTCAGGTTAGGGGGCCTATAGCATACTCCCAGTATTATTTTCCCCCTAGTTTCATACCTTTGAGCTCTATCCATAAGGATTCCACCTCCTCCCCAGCCCCTTAGTGATGTCATCTTTCACATTCACTTGTACATTTATCTTGATATATATACCCCTCCCCCTTTTTTACCCCATCTATCCCTGCGATAAAGGGAATACCCTTGAATGGTTGCCAAGCAATCATGAGAGCTGTTGAACTAAGTCTCTGAAATTCCCACAAAATCTAAATCCTCCTCGTACAACGGTATCTCTAGTTCTCCCATCTTATCCACCAGGCTCCTGGCATTGGTGAACATGCCACGCAGTTTAGACTGGTCACAAACTGTCCTCTTATTGGGTTTTCCGAGATTGCAAATAGGACTTGTTACTATATTTACCTTGGGTTTATGTGCTTTAGTCAACCTACCATTAATGCCCCCAATAATACCCTCTGGAATATGCTCTGCGCTGATTATCTCTACCTCTGGACCCTCCCCCCTTCAGCTAGTTTAAAAGACCCTCTAACTTTTTGTCCATCTTCACTCCCAGCAGATCTGAACCCTCCATTTAGGTGCAGTCCATCCCTTCTATAGAACTGGTGACCGATTGAGAAGTCGGCCCAGTTCCCCAGAAACCCAAACCCCTCCTTACTACACACGCTCCTCAGCCACTTGTTTACTTCCCTAATCTCCCTCTGCCTTTCTGATGTGGCTTGAGGTACCAGTAGTATTTCTAAGAATACTACCTTGGAGGTCCTTTTCCTCAATCCCATTTCCCTAAAATCGTTCTGTAGGACACTCCATCTGACTTTGTCATTGATGCCAACGTGCACCATGACAACCGGGTCTTCCCCAGCCCCTCCCAGTAATCTGTCCACCAGATCCATGTTGCCCGAGTGCCCGGTAGACCGCATACAGTTTGGCGCTTCAGGTCTTTGTCAAGGATTGCCCTCTGTGTCCTTCTAAGAATTGAGTCCCCTACCACCAGAATCTATTTTTCCTTTCCCTTTGCTTCACGCCCACTCTCACTGGAGGAGTTCTTCCCCTGGCAGCTAGGGGAGTCCCTCAGCTCCAGCAGTGCTGGTCCCTGACTGGTTTCACCAATGTCACTCAATGGAGCGTACTTTTTGGGATGTTCAAGCCCAGAATCGGCCTCCCTGGCACTATCCCCTCTACCCTTCCTGACTATCACCCATCTACTCTTTTCTAGTGCCTGCACTTCTTTCTCCACCCGCCTCTTATGAGCACAACTGTACTTGAAGAAGCTGCTGGGCTTTACATCACAGAATTGTGTAAATCCTGCCATCTGGATAGTAGCCTTTATGTACTGAAACATTGCATTAATGTTGCCTGACAGCTCAGCATCATGCTGTTAACTCTCACCTTCTGCTACAAAGTTACAGTACAGTGAAACCTCGGATTGCGAGTAACGCGGTTAATGAGAGTTTTGCAATATGAGCTATTATTTTTTTAAACTCCTGACTCGGTTTGCAAGTGTTGTCTCTCGCAAAATGGGCAGGATTCAAGCCTCTGCGGTGTGCACTACCGCATTTGGCCAGAGGTGTGGGGGTGCCGGTGACACTCGGAGACATTCGGAGACTCTCGGAAATACTCAGAAACACTTGGAAATACTCCATTCCTGAGTGTTTCCGAGGCTTTCCGAGGATTTCAGAGTGCATCCGAGCTGTCTCTGAGTATTTCAGAGTCTATCCTGCCCCCCACCTCTGGCCACATGCGGTATTGCATGCAATAGAAGTTAATGATGAACGAATTATCTTCGTTTCCATTGACTTCTATGGGGAAACTCGCTTTGATATGCGAGTGCTTTGGATTACAAGCATTCTCCTGGAATGGATTATGCTCTTAATCCAAGGTTCTACTGTATTACAAAAGTGAAAGTGAATGATCACTAGGGGAGTGAAGACTGAGAAAATTCTTTATTCTGATAACATTCTTCCAAGATTTTCTTTTCATGTCTAATTAGAACTCATGACATTAATGAAACTCTTCTTCTAGAAATTAAAAGGAGCACCTGCAACATTCAGGTTCCTTTTAATCCTTTAGCTGCCGGAGCCTTTTTTTGGGGGGCTGTCATTTACATGCCAACATCATTGACAGTGCAATAGTTACATTGGGGGTAGCAAAAGGATTAAAGTTCATTGTACCCTTAAAAAAAAATCACCCTCCCCATTGACTACAATTAATTCATAAAAAAAATTGTGATTGTTCCCCAAAATTTTACGAAATGGCACTGATATCAAGAACACACTATTTTGTTAATCCTGAATCATAACATTACGGATCTCCACATTTTTTCTTGTTAAGTCTAGCTGTTTGTTATTTATTACACCACATTGGTCTGAATACCTGTATATGACTGTGGTGGAGAACTTTGACACATGGTGTGGGGATAATCATTTGTATAAAAAATGTAACAAAGACAAAGGAGTTGGTTGTGGATTTGAGAAGGAGGAAAGCACCCGTGATCCCTGTCTCCATCTGAGGAGTGGATGTAGTAGAGAGTTACAAGTATCTGAGGGTACACATAGATAATAATCTGGACTGGAGCATGAACACTGAGGTTATCTATAGGAAGGGCCAGTGCTGCCTTTATTTTTTGAGGATACTGATGTCTTTTAACATCTGTCGGACAATGCTGAAGATGTTTTATAAGTCTGTGGTGGCCAGTGCTCTCCAATATGCAGTGGCATGCTGGGGAAGCAGGCTTAGGGTGACCGAAACCAATAGACTCAACAAACTGATTTGCAAGTCCAGTGATGTTGTTGGATTGGAGTTGGAGTCTTTAACAACAGTGTTAGAGAGGAGAATTTTGTCCAAGGTATGTTTAATCTTGGACAAATCCTCTCACCCATTCCACAATACACTGGTCGGTCTGCGGAGTACCATCAGTGGCAGATTGTTACAATCACGATGCACCACAGAGCGACACAGGAAATCATTTTTGCCTGTGGCCATCAAATTATATAATTCTCTGTGAGGGCTGTTGTGAAGACTTATGCCCCATACACACAGTCGGAATTTCCGACGGAAAATGTCCTATCGGACCATGTTGTCGGAAAATCCGACCGTGTGTGGGCGCCATCGGACTTTTTCCGTCGGAAAAAATTTGAGATCCTGCTCTCAAATTTTCCGACAACAAAGTCCGATCGGACTTTTTCCAATCGTGTGTAGCAAATTCCGACGGACAAAGTGCCACGCATGCTCAGATCAAATTACAAGACCAAAGCTATTGGCTACTAGCCTCTACGTAGTTCCATCGTACGCAACGAACGTCACCACGTTCAGAATGATCGGATTTTCCGACAACTTTGTCCGACCGTGTGTATGCAACACCAGTGTCGGACAAAATCTGTCAGAAAAAATCCGACGGATTTTGTGGTTGGAATTCCAGACCGTGTGTATGGGGCATTAGTCTGGTTTATGATCAGGATTTATATGTAGTTTTTATAGTATATTGGTATCATGTTAATTATTATCTGTGGTATTATTAGAGAAAGTGGTGTATTATTTGCATTTTCGTAGTTACATTTTCTATTTTATGTTGTATTTTAATAGTATGGATGTTTTATTAAGTGTATAGTTCTAATCTGGTTTATTTGTACTAATTGCTGTCATTGGTAATTTTATTGTCTCATTGTGCTTTGTTCTGTTCATTATTGTGATCTTGTGTTGTTTTTTTAGAAAGATTTAAAATAATGCATTTGGGTGGCAAAAATATGAATGCAATCTACTCACTAGGGGGGGGGGGACCTCTGGGGGAATCTAGGATGGAAAAGAACCTGGGGGTCCTGTGATGGATCTCCAGACTAAAATGTCTGAACCGAGTTATCTGCACCTGGTCTAATTTCAAAGTTTTCATGCATGCATGGTACAAAGAAGCACATTGACACACGCTGTTCAAAGTGAAACTTCCTCTTTATTGCCCTGGGCTCATAGCCCCCTTTATAACAAGAAGATGACTCATTGTTTGCAAAGACATATTCAAAGTCTAAATTGTGTTGTCGTCTGTGGATTGGAAGACTCTCATCAAGGTGTTTCATTGTCCAGTAATATCGCTCCAGGTCTGTCTGGTGTTGCTATCTGTGTCTTGGGCAGTTTCATGTAGGTTTTTCTGCTGATGTCAGGTTGTGGACTCCTGAACCCACTCGATGGGAGGGGGTCTCTGGTTACTTCATTTTGAGTAAGGAGTTGTCAGCATTATATGTATACAATAGAAATAGTCATTTTATCAAAGCATTAATAAATCCACAACAGTCCTAGTAGATGTTAGGCTCAGCAATGGTATGCAATGCCAAGCTGCTGCAAGCAAAGCAAACAGAATATTGGCATGCATTAAAAAGGGAATTAACTCAAAAGATAAAGTTATAATTCTCCCACTCTACAAGACTCTGGTCCTGCCTCACCTGGAGTATGCCGTCCAGTTCTGGATACCAGTCCTCAGGAAGAATGTAGTGGAAATGGAGAGAGTCCAGAGAAGGGAAACAAAGCTAATAAAGGAACTGGAGGACCTTAGTTATGAGGAAAGGTTCCGAGCACTGAACTTGTTCTCTCTGGAGAGGAGACGCTTGAGAGGGGATATGATTTCAATGTACAAATACTGTACTGGTGACCCCACAATAGGGATAAAACTTTTCTGCAAAAGGGAATTTAAAAAGACATGGGGCCATCCACTAAATTTTGAAGAAAAGGGGTTTAACCTTAAAGTACGTAGAGGGTTCTTTACTGTAAGAGTGGTAAGGATGTAGAATTCTCTTCCACAGGCAGTGGTTTCCGCGGGGAGCATTGATAATTAAAAAAAAAAAAACGATTAGATGGGCACCTGAACGACCACAACATACAGCGATATACAATGTAATACTGACATAAAAGCACACACAGGTTGGACTTGATGGACTTGTGTCTTTTTTCAACCTCACCTACTATGTAACTATGTAACAGCTTTCTCTCCAATAATGGGAACAGTTGACAACACAGTACTGACATCACCAAATCTCACTGAATATCTCATGAGATTAGCAGTCAGAGGCAGCAGGGTTGTGCGGCTTGCTTTTCACAAGCAATTTATCGGGGCAATGGCTGGTGTAAGCGATTCAATCATCACGGCACCATGGTTGATATGGTGTCAAGATGATTGAAGCGCATTATTTCTATTATTACATTGTAATAGAGAATGAAATAGTTCAACTCACTATAATGCAGAATGTGCCACCAGATGCAGAGTGTCACTTGCCACGTCAGCTGCCACCAGATGCGGATTGTCATTTGCCACGTTGCCTGTCACCAGATGCGGATTGTCACTTGCAACGTCGCCTGCCACCAAATGCGTTTTGTCCCTTTCCACGTCGCCTGCCACCACATGAAGATTGTCACTGCAGTGGTGGCACACACAGGTGTGTGCATTAGTTCAGAGGCAAGCCTGGAGTAGTGGGTAGTGAGGGTGAACAGACGTGATGGGGTGGGCGGTGAGAGATGATCTAATTTCTCTGCTCCACTGCCTCACCTCCAGCAGTGTAGCGGTGTTCTGCCAGGCAGTAATGGGAGGCGGGTGGTGAGAGATGATCTCATCTCTCTGCTCCCCGTCTCACCTCCAGCAGTATAGCAGCCCTGCCATGCTGTGAGCGTGGAAGAGCGGTGATGCAGGCAGGCGTGAGAGATGATCTCATCTCTCTGCTCGCTCACCTCATCTCTAACAGTGTAGCGGCCCTGCTGTGAGGGCGGAACAGCGGTGATGCGGGCAGGCGCTGAGAGATGATGTCATCTCTCTGCTCGCTCCGTCGCTGCACATCAGACAGTGCAGCTTTCCTGGCCCGGCTGCAAACAGGCCCCAGCCCGGTAGTGGGCCATGGCCCTGGGGCTGATGACCCCTGACTTAGATGATCTCATACTTCTGTTACACAACAGTACAGAAGTGTCCAATGTACTGCTATCCAAAGCAAATTTTGAATTTTCTGAATATTACTATAATTTCAATATAATACCTTATAAATGAGCACATCTTTACTTTTTGTGAATAAGTCCACTTTAACACTGTTAAATGTGGTATACCAATAATTACTGTATGAATATAATGTAGGAAGAGTTCCCGTAAATATGCTTGTTGGGTATTCTCTGGCATAGCCATAAGCAAACATTTATTGGCATGCTATAGCACTGGGTGTGCAGTTATAACCTGATGTTATGCAGAGTGATAAATCTTCTAACAATTGTTCATTGTCTCAGATCAGGTCAAACATCTTTTCAGTTTTCTTGTAAATTGTTGATTAACATGGGCAAATTATCACAGACTACAATATCGCCTTTATTTTAGCAGTTAATCTTTTCCTTTTCTTTTGTGAACACTAATATATTGCTTCATTTTCATTTCACAATAGATGGGCTTTCTGCATTTAGAGATTTCTTGAAGTCAGAATTTAGTGATGAAAACATAGAGTTTTGGTTGGCCTGTGAGGACTTCAAAAAAACCAAAACACCAAGCCAACTTCCTGTTAAAGCAAATAAAATATATTGTGAATTCATCAAAACTGAAGCGCCAAGAGAGGTAAAGTAAACATTTTACATGAAAAGAAAAATAATATTTATTTTATTTTTATATACTAAAGATATACAGGGCATTTTACAACTTAACAAATAATTTCAATAAAGAACAGAAAAAGGTTGACCACTATCATGAATTAACCGCTTGTCAACTTACTATACAATTAAAAGCCGATTATAAGCCTAAAATAAAAAAATATGTTTTATATAAAATAAGGACTAATTTTAAAATTTCTATATGTTCAAGTAAAGATTCTATATCTGCAAAAAAAAGTAATATTTGATATTTTTCTGCAGTTTTTTGTTTGTTGGCAAAAGGTAACTGATAGGGGTTTTCTACTTTTTTTGCTCTCTATGTACAGTAAAGGCTAAAACATTTTTTTATTTTTAATTAACAAAATGTTTATAAGACTTTTTATCAAGTCTCTAAGACTTTATCATCATGTTTACCTTTATTTAATTACTATTGCTGTATTCAAGTATCCTTCCTCCTTTAATCTCCTGCACTAAAAATGTTGCCTGTGTGCTTCTGGGAACCACCATCTTGTATCTACTCTCTATATTTAAGCCTGCAACCACCAGCTTGTGAGTCTATTTACATTGGGATATTGCATGAGGGTGATACGATCTTGGTTGAATGCCAGTTCAGGATGTTTTGTTTATTTGCTGGAAGCTTTTAGCTTAAAGTCCTACACGGAGATCTATGCAAATGTACAGCAATGCAATCCCTTGTGGGCACAGCCTATGTAAAAAGCACAAGGTTGTGCTACAAGAAGGGACATTGAGTCAGTGACAGGGGGCAGGTGTAAGTAAAAGGGATCCTATACATTTCCACACTTCTAGAAGAAGTGTTGATTTGAACTGTATGAGAATGAGGGCGGTAGTTTTGTAAACATTCAGCATTTCATCAAAGAAAGGCACAATTTGAAAGTGCATTTAAAGTCGAGCTGCAATTATCCCCCTAACTCCACCTGCTCCCCCCTCCTTAACTAAGAGCTGGCATTGAAAAAAAAATGCTGGCCAAGCGTGGCTTCTGTCCCCAGGCAAACAGCTGCAAAACCATCAATTTTGGCAAATTGGCATTGAAACTCTGTCCAGCCACTGAACAATATTTGTGCCTATTTTCTCCAAACTAATACACTCCAATCTCTATTTCAAGAGAAAACCTGCACTGCCTCTTTTTATTTGCTGCCTATTCAGTTAGGGGTCAATTCAAAAAAAGTAAAAAAAAAAAATGAGATAAAATAGCACTTGCGATAAATCAGTTTTGAAAGTGCAATTCACTAAGAATTTTACGTTAAATAACTAATGCAGTATTTGTTCGATATATTGGTAATTACCGCATTTTTTCATGCTGTAGTTTACCGCATTGAGCTGGTTGCTAAGGTGCGGGTTGGCTGCCAAGTCCTTAAAGCGCAACTCCACTTTTGTTGAGAAAAAAAACATTCCCCTCTAGGTGATCTCTGTACATTGCAAGAATTTTAACAAACTTTGTTGCAGATTCCTACCTTTTATTATTCTGAAGAAATCACTGTTTGTTCCTCTGTGCCCCTGTGATCAGTTAGTTTAATGGGAGTGGTTTCATAATTATCAACCACCTGCTGCAGAATCAGGGCTCTAATAAGGAAACTTGCAGCGTCTGCATCCCTTTAGTTGCAGAGGATGCCAAAAATCTGACTTGTGTCTTAGTGTAGTCTTCTGGGAAAATCAGTGAGCCAATCACACAAGCAGGAAATGATGTTTCTGGGGGGCGTTTTGTACACATTCTGTGTGTACAGAACACCTCCGGGGAACCATATTGCATTGCACTTTACAGAAAATGACAGAGCTGCAGATTCAAAAGCAAGGTCATTTTTAATAACATTAAATTACAACATGACTTGTTTTACAATTGTATATGCTATATATATATTTTTTTATTTGATCTTTTTTTTCCCGTAAAAGTGGAGTTACCCTTTAACAGCGGATGACTCATCAGCTGTCAGCAGTTTCCCCGCTGACAGCTTAATGTTAAAAAAACATGTCGACAATTAAAAATTAAGAAAAAAAAAAAAAACACCGTGGGGTCCCTCCCCTCATTGCACATCAGGCTACATTTTTCATTTTGCGGTAAATACCGCATAATTCTTTTTTTTTTGTGAATTGGACTTTATTTACCCCTAATTTATGCAAATTAGTCATGTGACGATGTTATCGCATGCAGTCAAGTGAATTGACCCCTAATTTACTTACTGTCCTGATGCTAGCCAGTTTCTACTAAACACATACCTGAAGTCTATATGTGAAATATTTTGAATAATTAGGGGTTCAGGGAATGTGCGGTTGTGTTTTGGAAGTGTTTTTTGTACACTCTGTTTTGAAATTCTATTAAACTTTAAGACGTTGCAGTGTGGTTTTCGCAAAAAAAGAAGCTCACAAACTATACTAATAGACAATTATGTATGATATTGGGCACTTTTGCTCTATTTATATTTTTTAACTAAACATTCCCACCCATAGCTTTTAGATCTGTTGTGGCTGCTATTAACACAAGCCAAATTAGGCCTTTTACCGCTTGATATAAAACGCAATGTTGCAGCCAAAAATTTACAATTGGTGGCCTTAAAAATGTAGTATCAAGATGTGTATCAAGATTTGCCCCCATTAGACTTCAATGAAATTCACTTCAAAGTTTGAGTTTCACACAGGTGCTGAGCCTAAAAACCCTAGCGTTAGTTCACATCTCGGATGTGTTTCGGAGGTGTTTAGTAAGAGCTTTCAGAAGCTCTCCAAATGCCTCTTTTGGAAGAGGGTAAAACAAGGTAAGAGCATTATCACAGCACTCTGCAAATGTCTTCAATGCCTTAGGAGATTTCAGAATATGTTTGCAGCAAGCTTCAAATGACTTGAATGAAGAAATTTTGCAAGCTTTCCAAGTTGTAATGCTTGTCAAACACTGCAAGTAACATCAAAATGAACACAAAGCAAAGTGATACAAAGGCAAAGTGTTTACTAGACCATTCATGTACAGAACAGACATTTAGAAATCTTTATTAAAGAGGAAGTAAATTTCATCTGCAGACATTTACTTATAGGTAAGCCTATACAGGGGGTCCCTGACTTACGAACGCCCGACCTACGAACAACCCCTACTTACGAACGGGGCGCTGCGGGGACCCTCCGCCATTTTTCGCTTTTTTCCGGCATCATTCGGCCATTCTGCGCATGCGCGGCCATATGGAGCCTCGGAAAATGACGGAAATGTCCGTAATTTGCCGCGCATGCGCAGAACGGCATTAGACGGAACATCGGAAATGTCCGGAAATGTTTGTTTTTGTCGGTCTGCGCATGCGCGGCCGACTTACGAACATTTCCGACTTCCGTACAGGCGGGCAGTCCCTAACGAGTTCGTAACTCAGGGACCCCCTGTAATAAGGCTTACCTAGAGGTAGTGTAAATATCTCCTAAACGTGTACTGTTTAGGAGATATTTACATTACATGCAGCAGGGACATCACTGGCGCATGCGCTCTGAAGGAACGGCCAGGGATGCCATTCCTTCCGAGTCCTGTGCCGTGAACGGCGGGAGTGACGTCGTTGTGGCCCTGGCCACTCAAATCGCCAGAGCCTGCAAACCCAGAAGAAACTCTGGGAAAAATGTCAGCCGTCTCTGCGATGTGCGGACGCCACTGGAAGGCTTCATGCCAAGGTAAGTATTTCATTAATGAGCTAGTATGAGATGCATACTAGCTCATTAAGTATTTCATAATGAGCTAGTATGCGATGCATACTAATTGTCAGGAACCATGAATCAGACGGAGACAGAAAATGCTGTATAAATCACACCTTTTAATATAATGGTAAAAATTGTACAAATCAGTAAACGTAGTCAAGACATAGCCAGGGTACGATAGCCAAAGCGGGTAGTCAGAACAAGCCAGTAAATCAGGAAGCCAGAGATCAGCGTAGTTGGAAGAAGCAAACAGGATCAGAAACCAGAGGGGACGTCAGCCAGGCAAGTCTTCAACAGGAACACAGCAGAAAGACTCCAGCTATGTTTGACCAAGGCGAAGCCATGAAAAGGAATGAACCAGGCAGTTTAAATAGCCAGAAGGGGATGGCTGACAAGCAGGACGAGGTGAGCCACTGGGGATCGGTGAGTGCTGGCAATTAACTGACAGCTGAGCAACCTGAGCACTGAGAAGGGGGGGCTGAGCCCAGCCCTGACAATTATGCCTTTGTCTTCAGGTTTTTTTTAAATAATTTTTTCTTTAAAGAGTTTAACATGATACAAACACCTGTTCTTAACACCTGTGTCCAGGTAAGCAAGGCCTGAGAAGATATTTATTAGGGTTAGTTTCTCTTTGCCCCAAGTGACAAATTCTGAGTTACTTTAGCCACTTGAGTAACAAACAGCCTGTAATACCCCTTAATTACCAGGCCATTATTTTTTAGTTTGGTGGCATTTAATAACTGATTTGTTTTAATGTTTTACCATACAAAGAAAAAAAGACCAAACATTTAAAAAAAAAAAAAAAACTGTTTCCCCTATTTTCCATTAAAATAAAAATGCAAGAATAGTGAAAACCCCCAAAATTACCCTTTTTAGAAAGTTGACACCCCCAAGGCCATCTACATTTTTTGCCGCAATTTCTTGGAAATTAAGAAACATGCCACGACAGAGGGTGTTAAATACGAAGCTTGAAAATGGTGAACTAGATACATTAAATGTATAGGACACATACAGGAAAGAGGGAAGTCAGGGGGTTAATGTACTGGTCACATATAGTTGCAGGATGGAGATGAAAGAATTAATGTACAGATGTGCAGGTTAAAGGAGATGAAAAAGTTAATATTCAGGCAACTAGAGACAGCATAGAGGTAGTATGTGAAGGAGAGGAGGGGGCGTGAAAGGGTTAATAGTTACATATAGTTACATAGTTGAGGTGAGGTTGAAAAAAGACACAAGTCCATCAAGTCCAACATATGTGTGTGATTTTATGTCAGTATTACATTGTATATCCCTGTACGTTGTGGTCGTTCGGGTGCTTATCTAATATTTTTTTTAATTATCGTTTTTCCCCGCTGAAACTAATGCCTCTGGAAGAGAATTCCCCATCCTAACTGCTCTTACAGTAAAGAACCGTCTACGCAGCTTAAGGTTAAACCACGTTTCTTCTAATTTCAGTGAATAGTGTCTTATTAAATTCCCTTTTACGAAAAAGTTTTATCCCTATTGTGGGGTCACCAGTATGGTATTTGTACATTGAAATCATATCCCCTCTCAAGTGTTTCCTCTCCAGAGAGAATAAGTTCAGTGCTCGTAAACCTTTAGTCATAACTAAGGTCCTCCAGTCCCTTTATTAGTTTTGTTGCCCTTCTCTGGACTCTCTCCAGTTCCAGCACATCCTTCCTGAGGACTAGTGCCCAGAACTGGGCAGCATACTCCGGGTGCAGCCGGACCAGAGTCTTGTAGAGTTGGAAAATTATAATTTTATCTCTGGAGTTTATCCCCTTTTTAATGCATGCCAATATTCTGTTTGTTTTGCTTGCAGCAGCTTGGCATTGCATGCCATTGCTGAGCCTGTCATCTACAGCAGGGGTCGTCAACCTACCGGGCCGTGGCCCTTCTGCAGCCGGGCCGTGGGTGCGGGCGGCCAGCAAGAGACATGCTGGGCTGCCGGCATGAACGTGCTGGGTGGATGGAAGAAGCGAGCGGGCGGGCAAGCAGAGATGATATCATCTCTCACCACCCCCCGCATCACTTTTTTTTTATGTTTCAGTGTCGGAGAGATTACATCATCTCATACTGCCCGTCCCGCATCACCGCTCTCCTGCGGCTCCTCGGTGTGTGAAAACTTAGATTTCTTGTTCAGCAGCGCAGATTGTCTGCCCCCCCTGACAGCTAATCAGAAATAGCAGAAGGGTGGAGCCAGAGAATGACAGCCGAAGGAGTCCCGGACTCTCCCTCTGCCAGGTGAGACCAGCTGCAGCATGAGGAGGGAGACACCCTGCAACATCCAGAGGAGCGATCCCACAGAGATGTGACCAAGTGAATGTGAGAGATTGCATCACTAAGAGAGCTAGGGAGGAGGTGTAATCCTTATGGGTAAAGCTCCAAAGGGATGACGCTAAGAGGAAAATAATACTGGGAGTATGCTATAGGCCCCCTAACCTGAGGGAGGAGGGGGGGGGGGGGCGGATCTACTATCACAATTTGGATTAGCAGCAAGGATGGGAAGTTTTATCATTTTAATTATCCAGACACAGACAGAGGGAACCACTCATACGTCTAAGGCTCGCCAGTTCCTAAATGTCTTGCAGGACAATTTTATGGGTCAGATGGTAGACGCACCAACTAGAAATAAAGCGTAACGTAGATCTACTGATTACCAACCATGCATACAGACAGATCATTTTTGATATACAGGCATACCCCTCCCCCTTTTTTTACCCTCTCTATCCCTGCGATATAGGGAATACCCTTAAATGCTATCTCCTTATTGGGTGCTCTGGGGTTGCAAATAGGACTTGTTACTATACTTACCTCGAGTTTAGGTGCTTTAGTCAACCAACCACTAATGCCCCCAATACTATCCTCTGGAAAATGTTCTGCGCTGATTATCACTACCTATGGACCCTCCACCCTGTCGCCTAGTTTAAAAGCCCCTCTAACTTTTCGGCCATCTTCACTCCCAGCAAATCTGCACCTTCCCCATTTAGGTGCAGTCCGTCCCTTCTATAGAGCTGGTAACCAACTGAGAAGTCGCCCCAGTTCTCCAGGATCCCAAACCCCTCTTTTCTACACCAGCTCTTCAGCCACTTATTTATTTCCCTAATCTCCCTCTTCCTTTCTGGTGTGGCTCGAGGTACCGGTAGTATTTTTGAGAATACTACCTTGGAGGTCCTTTTCCTCAATTTCGCTCCTTAGTCCTTAAAATAGTTTTTAGGACACTCCATCTTTCTCTGACTTTGTCATTGGTGCCAATGTGCACCATGACAACTGGGTCTTCCCCAACCCCTCACAGTAATCTGTCCACCAGATCCGTGATGTGCCAAACCCGGTAAACAATATACAGTTCGGCGCTTCAGGTCTTTGTGACAGATTACCTTCTCTGTCCTAAGAATTGAGTCCCCTACCACCAGAATTTGTCTTTCCCTTCCCTTGGCTTTACTCCCACATTTACTGGAGGAGTTATTCCCCTGGCAGCTAGGGAAGTCACTCAGCTCCAGCAGTGCTGGTCCCTGACTGATTTCACCAACATCACCCCCATGGGGCGTACTTATTGGGATGTCCAGCCCAGGACCGGCCTCCCTGAATCTTTCCCCTTTATCCTTCCTGTCACCCATCTACTTTGCTTTGGTGTCTTTATCTCTACCCGCCTCTGTGCTGGCCCCTACCAGGACCTGCCTGGTATGATCCCAACTCTCCTTTAGTATGGAGGGACTTCTCAGTGTTGACAGTTGCTTCCCTAGATTCAGAACCTGGGCTTCCAGGGAAACAACGTGCTTACATTTTGCACAGTAGTATTTGCCCTCAATTGGATGATCAAGGAATGCATACATGCTGCAAGATGTACATTGAGTCGCCTCTCCACACCCGCCGTGCATCGTACCTATTAAATTTAATGAGGATTGGGGATTATACCCTATCCAAATTACCTAACAACTAGCTTCCTGACACTAATACTCAACAATACACAGGTTCTCAACAAGACAATACACAGGTACTCGCAACACACGTGCACTCACAGTCCATGTGCACTCATAGTCCACGTGCACTCACAGCACATGTGTACTCACAGTCCATGTGCACTCACAGCACTCATGTACTCACAGTCCACATGCACTCACAATACTCTCAATACACAGGTACTCAGGCACTCACCATACCCAGGTATATTCACAATACACACAAAACTCAGGTACTAACAATACACACACACTACTCAGATACTCACAATACACAGGTACTCACAATACACACACACATACAATACTCAGGTACTCACAATATATACACACACACACACAATACTCAGATACTCACAATACACACAATACTCAGGTACTCTCAATATTCCCAATACTCAGGTACTTACAATACACAGGTACTCACAATATTCAGGTACTTACAATACACAGATACTCCCAATACTCAGGTACTCACAATACTCCCAATACTCAGGTACTCACAATTCTCAGGTACTCACAATACTCAGGTACTCACAATACACAGGTACTCACAATACCCCCAATACTCAGGTACTCACAATACACAGGTACTCCCAAAACTCAGGTACTCACAATAGTCAGATACTCACAATACACTGTCAGTCATGTTTTGTAGTTTGTGTCTCTGTCACTCTGCACAGCCTCCCCTTGTAATCTGACACTAGCAGTCAGTAACCTTCAGTTCTGCTTCTCCAATCAGTCTCTCACACTCTCTCCTGCGGTCTGCAGTTCACTTACCCGTCGCCTCTCCCTGTCAGCCTTCCACCTCCCGGTCCTGCTGGATGTCCTCCTTCCTCCTCTGTCTGCATCTGTGGGGTTATCCTGTCCCTAGTACTTATGCTCCACCACTGCGATGTCCCGCTCTGCCGCCGATGTAGGTCCCCGGGTCATCCGCTTCCACTCATAGTCGTGGGGGGGTCTGGCACGGTCGTGGGGGGGTCGGGTCCGGTCTGGTCGGGGGGGGTCCGGTCCGGTTGGGGGGTCCGGTCCGCCACGTTGCCGCTCTCGGGGGGGTCCGGTCCTCTGCTCTCTGCTCTCACACTCCCTCTCACCACTCTGTCCCAATATTGACATTTGCACCAAAAAGCTCTGCAACAGCTCCACCTAGCTGCCCCTGCAAGTGCAGCTCCTCCGATGAAATTGATCTTTCTGTCACTGCAACAAAGTTAATGAATCTACAGGTGCATTCCTATTTGTCTCATTCATAATTACTCGATCGCTCTCCCTCCCCTGTTGTAAGGGGAAGGGGAGGCATTAGCACTCTAAGTAGTACCATTTGATCATTGTGATGATCAATCACAGCTATCACATGGTACCCAGTCCTTTGGATCAACTTGCTACAGTGTCTGCGTGTATGGAGCTGTCTAAATGACAGGTTGGTACACAGCAATTACTGTCCGGATCAGCCACCTGACATCTTTTTATCCCGTGCCATTCATAAACAACACTGGATAAATAAAGGTCCCCCCAATCCGCCATTGAAAAACATATATGCATTCTCATTGTGTATGTGTTTGCTTATATGTTTGTATATGCATGTGTATATGTACGTGTATGTGTATATATTTGTGTATTTATATGCAATTGTGTTTACAACTGCGTTTTAGTGAAGCGACTATAGCAAGAAGAGCTAATGGCTTATGGTTATAAGAGTTTACTGCTCTAAAACTTTTCAAGTATTTTTTAGTAATACTTCTAAAATAATTTTTTTTAGCTTCAAATTGTTTTTAATGTTTTTTAATGCCTTAATGTTTTAATGTTTCAATACTTCAATGACTCAATGTTCTAATGTTTCAACATTTTTTTATACGTCTCCTTTCTGTAATTACAATGTATAATGTAAAATCCCAACACTTTGTACACATGTGCCTTCTACTAGAACCCTAATTATACACACATACATTTGGTATTTATCTTATCTAGAGCGATGTGATGTGGATACCTCTGGAGTAAAGGAGAATACATCACCCACTATGGGATACATCTCCTAATCAGCCACCCCTCTCCATGTATATCTACCACATCCTACAGACTTTCTTTTACTTTCCAAGGCTATGATGAAGAGGGAACACCTCAAAACGCATTAGCCTGCCTTGATCATTTGACCTTGTATGGGCATAACTCATTTTAAATGAATATCTTGTAACCTAGTTTCTATGAATTCGTAGTAATTTCTTTGTACTCATCTATTTTGTTTATGAATAAACTATATCACTTTGATTCATGCGTTAGATCACGCGCCTTCCATCCCCTCATTTCCACTCAGCCTCTTTTGGACCACCCCTGGTCAGTTTAGGAAGCGGGACACATATGATCTTCCTATACTACTTACCATTCAAAATTACTACTATTTTACATTAATACCGCCTGCACAAGCGAAGGAGAAATACTTTTTCTGTTTATTGAAAAACATACAGTGGTAGAAAAGTGGTTGAGGCCTCGTTCACACAGGGCTAAAGAACAGGCATTTAATTTGCAAAGTAAATGCCTGTTATTTACATAAATAGCGATCAGTCTAGTACAGCGTTTCTCAACTTTTTTCCAGTCGGGGCACCCTTGAAAAGTATTTTCAGTATTATGGCACCCCATCAAAAGGCTTGATTCAGGTTACTGTGTGTCGCAGAACATCGCACTTGTATACACACACATGTACACACACATGCACACATGCACACACACATACAGACACATGTACACACACACAGACACACACACAGACACATGTATACACAAACAGACACACACACACATACAAACACATGTGCACACACACACAGACACATGTACACACACACATACAGACACATGTTCACACACACACATACACATGTACACATACAGACACGTGTGCACACACACAGACATCTGTTCACACAGACACATGTACACACACACACAAATGCACACACACACATACAGGCACACACATATACAGACACATGTACACACACCCATACAGACACATGTACAGTATCTCACAAAAGTGAGTACACCCCTCACATTTTTGTAAATATTTTATTATATCTTTTCATGTGACAAAACTGAAGAAATTACACTTTACTGCAATGTAAGTGAAAATGTCCAAATTGGGCCCAAAGTGTCAATATTTCACACCTGAGACCTTGTAACACTAAACGAGTCACATGGATAATTGGGCCCAATTTGGACATTTTCACTTAGGAGTGTACTTACTTTTGTTGCCAGCGGTTTAGATATTAATGGCTGTGTGTGGAGTTATTTTGAGGGGACAGCAAATTTACACTGTTATACAAGCTGTACACTCACTACTTTACATTGTAGAAAAGTGTCATTTCATCAGTGTTGTCACATAAAATGATATACCTAATAAAATATTTACAAAAATGTGAGGGGTGTACTCACTTTTGTGAGATACTGTATGTACACTTCATCTGGGGATTGGGAGCTCTGACTCCTCTGACTGCCTTTCTCTACCTTTCTCTGCCAGAATGCCACAGCACCCTGGTTGAGAAAGGCTGGTCTAGTACACACATCGCGTGTGGTTAAATTTGATCTTGCTTGCAACCTTTGGTAAGCATTGTGATTTGCAAAGCTTGAAAATTGCCACCTTTCCAGTCAATAAAACACCTCTGAAAAGCATGTAAAATACACATGAAGTGCAAACTAAGCTATAGAAGTTTCAGAAGCATTTTAGGCTGGCCATGCACGATTAGTGTTTTTTTCATTCAGTCACCAGACACAAAAACTGACAGGTTCCTCCATCCACACAATCCTCACTGAGACATTGTATTCTGACAGTGCTACATGCCACTGTCAGAATTTAAAGATCAGCAGCTGTAACCACCGATCCATGGACATTTTTTCAACATGTCCCTTTGACAGAAGTTGATAAAACAATTGACTTCTGTTGAGCAGGGAAGCCCACACACAGATTAAAACTTTGAACAGTGTATGGCCAGCTTTAGCCTCAACATCTGTGTGAGTTAACTTTAGGAGACCTATGTGCTCAGACCTAGTCTTTATACTATTATTACATTTATCGAATCTGACTTGCTCTTTTTTGCAAGCTATTGCTCATTTTGAATGTGAGCATAGTATCTTGCAAGCAAACATGCTAAACCAGTGATGGCGAACCTTGGCACCCCAGATGTTTTGGGAACTACATTTCCCATGATGCTCATGCACTCTGCAGTGTAGTTGAGCATAATGGAAAATGTAGTTCCAAAACATCTGGGGTGCCAAGGTTCCCCATCACTGTGCTAAACTAATAATAAAAATGATGCAGTCAACATTTAATTTTCTTCATGAGTAAAGGTCAGGTAATACCCTGGCATTATAACATGTATTTTTTTTTCTCCTCCAGGTAAATATTGACCACAAAGCAAGAGAGCTGATCTCCCAGAAAATGTCACAGCCAACAGTTAATTGTTTTGATAATGCTCAGGAACTTATCTTGTGCCTTATGGCAAAGGACTCATTTCCTCGTTTTTTAAGGTCAGAACATTATAAAGAGTTGATGAAGAAGCAAGAAAATAATGGACAAAAAAGGTGGTTATCCTTCTAATAATGAATGTGGCACCATATAGTGTAATTATTAAATCATTTTACTAGTCAGTGTCATTTAGAAAGATGTATTTTGAAAAAAACATTTAAATAAACATAATTATCAGCATTGTGTCTTGTTTCATTTTTTTTTTTTGTAAAAGTTTATTTCTAGTTCATCAACATCTAGAGTTGCCACCTCATCCCTTTAAACCCGAACACCTTTGAATTACATAGGTTCTGAGGCTAATTAAATGCAGATAAGGCACCAAGTGAGTTTAATTACAACTTAATCAGCCACAGAACCTGTGTAATTAATATGTGTTTTGGGTTTAAAGGGATGAGGTGGCAACCATATCAACATCCCTTGTTATTGCACAAAGCCTGTTGGCATTGCAAATTTGCTATATCTAAGAAAGTCAAAACCAGACAATGCTTGCCAATAGGTAATGAAGATTAGCATTTAAACAAGGTTTATAACTCCACAGATTATTATTATACAGTATATATACTGTATATACTGTATATAGCACCAACAGTTTGCAGAGCCCTTTATGATATAAAGAGAGACAGTACAGTTACAGTACAATTCTATACAAGAGGGTTAGGAGGGCCCTCCTGCTTGAGAGAGTTTACAATCTAATAGGATAAAGGTGATCTACTGCTTAGACTCCATAACATTACCAATGGAAAGCAATTTTTAATGCAAATGACCTTTTTCATTTTACTATTGGCATTCATTAAGATAATACAAACTCCTGCACTGATTATTACCGCTGAAAGAAGCTGATGATCAGGCCTCATGTACACTGCTGCTGGTAAACGGACGTTTAGGAGCTGCCCCTGAACTCTCCTCTGTTATCTTATCAGTACATGTACACAGGGTGGTTTATAGTCATTTCTAGGTAATTGAGTTTAGAAGCATTTTTTGTAAGGCAAAAAAATTGGTTCAGGATGGATGTTCAGAGGCAATTTAAATGCCAAATGCTTGTAACTGCTTGTAAACTCATGTAAAAGCTGTAACCTGAGTTTAGGCACATTTTTTTAAAGAGGAACATGTAACATATGGGAGAAAAACTATTTTCACCACATGCTGATGTGGGGGGGGGGGGGGGGGTGAGACAGGCAGAGAGAGAAAGAGTGAGAGAGACAGGCAGAGAGAGAGAGACAGACAGACAGACAGAGAGAGAGAGAGAGACAGAGAGAGAGATTTTTTTTCTAACACACTAGAGGATAAAATGGCGGTCATTGCAATACTTTCTGTCACACTGTATTTGCAAAGCGGTCTTACAAGCGCACTTTTTTTTGGAAAAAATACACTTTTTTTTATTAAATAAGACAACAGTAAAGTTAGCCCAATTCGTTTTTATATTGTGAAAGATAATGTTACGCAGAGTAAATTGATAGCCATCATGTCACGCTTCAAAATTGCGCCCGGTCGTGAAATGGCGACAAACTTTTACCCTTAAAAATCTCCATAGGCGACGTTTAAAAGGCCTAGGGCTAGAATTATTGCTCTCGCTCTACCAACCACGGCAATACCTTACATGTGTGGTTTGAATAACGTTTTCATATGCGGGCGCTACTCACATATGCGTTCGCTCAGCAAAAATATTTTTTTTCTTATTTATTTTACCTTTTATTTTTTCATATTACACTGTGCTTTAGAAAAGCTTTTAAACTCAACTGCTGATAACTACTGCTAAACTTAGTATGTAAAAGATGTTAAATGGACGTTTTTCACTGTCATTTATCAGATGTCAGTTTCCAGCTTTCAGAAGAGGTTTTCAACTGCCTGTGTACAATGAGTGTCTGGATTGCAGAGTGAGTCATTTAAAGTCATCAGCACTTTCTGAAGATCCAGGCATACATGCATCCTCACTCTAGAGCACAGGTGTCAAACACAAGGCCAGCGTGCCGAATCCGGCCCTCCATGCCATTTCATGTGGCCCTCACACCTCTCCTGCTGCTGCAGGAGAGCTCCAGCCCTCCTCTGGTCCTCCTCCAGACCCCTACTTTCTGCTTTCAAGCAATGCATCTAGCTTCTTCCCAGCAGCAGCATAAGGAAAGCGGGTGCACTGTGATGTTAGGGAGAGTAGGGGACTCAACTTCTGATGGTGGGGTGGCTCTTGACATCTAATGTAAGGGGAGGGGATGCGCTGGACATCTAATCTTACAGATACAACCGGCAACAGGACAATCATAATGCTGATGCGGCCCACAATGAAATCGAGTTTGACACCCCTACTCTAGAGCTATATTGAAAAGAATGCCATGATAAGAGGTGAAGGTAATTGTTCACTGTAACATGCATGACCTGACTCTTCCATTATGTCTGCCTTTTAGTTGACTTACAGTTTGGGAATTCTCAAATGTTGTGCACTAGATTTTCAGCAGCATAATATTAACACCATCGGCAAATCTGATGAAGGCCTGATACCATGGGGTTGTGCCTCAGTGAGCGTTCTTTGCCCCCACAGATGGGGAATTAACAAAGTGATGTGCAGGCTCTATTACTTTGGTAATTAGGACTAATGTTCCCTGTCGCTATTCCCCGCTCAGCTAAGATCAGGGGAAAGAAGAAAAACTGTGCAGTCTCTGCTCATGCATGGAAATCACTGCACAAGCAGTGAAAGGGATATGAGCTGTCTGCTGGCAGCTCACACCCCATAGGCTAAGTCCAATCTGGCAGTGGTCTGTGGCACTTTTCTATACTGAAATCTGCCACAATCTCTTAGGCCCCATGCACACAAGACGCTGTTAAACGCGCGTTCAGAGGCAGTTGGACACTTTTTTCAACTGCACCTGAACGCATGCAATGTTATCCTATGTGTCCATGTACAGTCTAGTTTTTTCCCGTTTTTATGCAGTTGCGTTTAACCTCGTTTTTCCAGAAGCAAAAAAATGCGTTCAGACACTTTGCTTTTCCACGTTTCAGACGCAAAACGCAGCTAAACGCAGGCACCTGCGTTTAGCCGCGTTTGCGTTTATAAGCCTTTTTAAAGGAACCCAATTTTTTGGACCAGAAAACTCAGAAATATGATGGTAAACCATAAAAAATACTAGAAAATTGGTTTAAAATGTCGTAATTAGTTTAGAAAGTTCATAGAGCATATATACTCACTAATGCATACATGTTTGTGAAATATCCAACGGACATTCGCTGTGCCATAAATGGATGGGTCCAATATCGACAAGCTCTGATTCTGGACCTCTCATGCAAATTTGCGACAACGTTGCTGCCTCATCAAGAGCAACATCAGGAGCATTTCCTGACATATATTCAATATGGGATCCATTTCCAAAAAAAAACACAGAAAGAGAGGCAAATGCAAGTGTACAACTGCTCTCTCTCTCTGCTGCTGCTCACTCTGATCAAAATGTCAGAAATAGTTAATAATACATGCTTTCTGAGCTTGGGGAGGGTCTATATGATGTTATCTTTACAAATTCTTATAGACGCAAACGGGGCTAAACGCGGCTAAACGCGGCTAAACGCGGCATGAAAACACAGCAAAACGCTTGTTTTTAAACGCAGGTTTCTGCTTTTTAAAACATGCATTCAGCAGAGTTTGCATCTGCGTCTCGTGTGCATGGGGCCTTAGTTAATTGGGTGACAAAACACACCAGTTTCTATTTCTCTCTCATAAAAAAAACTGGCACAAGTGAGAAAGATAGACCTGAAACAGATCTATCTGCGCTGTTAATATAGAGCACACTACTTGTGCTGGTTTCCGTGCAGCGGTATAATGGTGCAGGAAATTTAGGGCCAATGCACACTAGTGCGTTGATCTACTTCTAGCACCGCTGTTAAACGTAGATCAACGGAAGAACATCTGAAAAACAATAATTTCCAATGTGTTCTATTCACACCATACCGCTGCACATGTATGTCAACAGACATCAAAATGTATGTCAACGGACATCAGCGTGTGTTAAAAAGCAAATAAAATGGATGGAAATGTACATGCATTTTTCATACATTTTAGCACAAGTCATTGTGAATTGACCCTTAATGATTTCCCAGACAGGGTCCACTATATCTTGTGAGCGCTGAGGAAGATAGATTGTCCCTCAAACCTTATCAGCTAACATACAGTATAAATAAAGGGAAAATACCAAGCTAAACCCAAAAACATAAAAAACAAGAAAAAATTGTGCAAATATATGAAGCTGCTAACACACAAACAAACAAAGTCCAAGCAATAATATCAAACAAATAGTGTAGTGCTAAATAAGACCCAAAATACAAGGGCCACAATAAAAAAAAATAACGCAAATAACATTAACATAAATCAAAGTGACCTGTGAGCATAAAACAAATCATACAACATGAAATCACAGTGAGAAAATAGTGATGAAACAGCAATAGACACTAGTCAAATGGAAAATGTCCAATGAGTAAAGGACTTGCTCTTCAATCCTGAGCTGGAGCAGGGAACATATGGTCAGAGTAGACTAAGGTGGTATTAATAGAAATATTCAGATGGAAGGGTGGGTACTCTTACCAAAACAGGTGGACGCACAAACCGTACGGTGGTGCGTCTTACAGGCTTGCAGTACTGGATTCCCAGTGGTGGAGTGATGCCAAGCTGGATGGTGCAACTCCAATCCGCATAGGTTAGATAGTGGTTGGTTCAAGGCAATGGTTCAAAGGCGGTGGTTCCAAAGCAATCGAATAACCAGACCAATATACGGGATGATAGTCAAAAAGGCAGTCATCAGTACTCAAACATGAGGGAAGAAAAAGGACAGACGCTCCACATGGCGTAGATCAACCATGAATGGTTTATTTAAAATAAAAAAGGACCATACAATGAATTGCAGGTATGGGTAAAAAGTGATCACGAGGTCCTGTCCCAAACTCCAGCCATTCTGGACAGGAGTACACAGGCTTACGCAACAAATCACCACTCAAACCCTTGAGTGGTGCTTTTACTTTACTTTTACGCGCAACTTTTACTACACCATTCTGCTACCCCTAACAATTCCTACCTTAGATCTCTACCTATGCATTTGCTAATGGCAGCCAACATGTGTATACCCGCAAAATGGAAATCTAAGGAGCCACCCTCCTTAAAGGACTGGTTCAGACGTATTAATAGAACTGCGGAAATGGAAGAATTAATCCACCAAGCTAAAGACACCGCCTTTAAATTTACTCACATCTGGTCATGTTGGCTACACTTCCGAATGACTGACGAATATTCTCATATCCTCACTTAATTTCACAGTGGGAGCTGTGGTGATACGATTCTACCCCAAGTTTTCAACCTTCACACTGACATACATCCATCCCTCAATACCCCTATTCGCACTACATTTAGATACGGTTGGAACCCTCTCTTGGTACATAAACTGCTTTTGAACGATACCATAGTGTTATCCCTTAACAACCTAGGACATCCATGATCCTCTACCCTTATCATAAACCATTTCTACGAACACATCGGCGAGCAGGTTCTCAGCCGACCTTGTTTATACTACCCAAGTTCTTACTAAACTTATTGAATTTACATCTATAACTGCTCATACTGCACCATACACATACTTAACACACCTCAACTATCTAGCGTACTGGTTGCGATACATAGATTACCATTGTCTATTACTGTTAGTTTGATGTTTCTTAACTGACATTATTATTATTCTATTGTCAATTGCAGTTTGCGGCTGCGTCCGCTCTTCCGTTAACTTTGTTCTGTACTTTAATACACTAATAAAAAGATAACAAAAAAAAAAAAAAGTGATCACTAAATCTATCTTAAAAGCAATATGGGAAGCAGGAGGGCCAGCACCTCCTGCTTCCCATATTGTTTACGTATCTGTGTGTACACAAAAACAATGGGTTGCAGTTAGATCAGTAAAAAATGCCTGTATGCCTAGAGTTCTTAGGCAGCACTGTGCAAGAGGCCTTTATGTTTCCTTTTACAGTTTATTGATTGACAGGGATGGTTGGGTTTAATGAATACAGTTTAATTACCCTTAATTAGCAGTAGGGATGAGCTTCGTGTTCGAGTCAAACCCATGTTCGACTCGAACATCGTCTGTTCGCCCGTTCGCCGAATTCCAAACATTATGGTCCGTTCGTGCCAAATTCGAGTGGCGCAACCTGGCCCATAATTCACTGCGGCATCGCAGTGCATTGCTGGCTGATGATTGGCCAAGCATGCACTATGACCCGCATGCTTCGGCTAATCACAGCGCGGAAAAAAAGGAGAGCCATAATTGGCCACAGCCAGGGTGGCTCAGGGGGTTTAGTACACGCCCCACACTATAAAAGGCCGCCTGCGCAGCGGCCTTGTGTAGTGTGTTGCGCCGGCGGAGAGAGATACACAGAGAGACAGAGTGATTTTCATCCTCATCAGCACGTGGCCATGGGAAACGCTCGTCCTTTTTTCCGGCAGCTGGACGTGTTGAGCCGCAACATATCGAAGACTTGGTAGAGTGGATGACCAAGCCATCCTCATCCTCCTCAGTCCTCAGCCTCTCTCACCCAGGCTCAGGGTACTGGCAAAGCAGCTGCTCAATGGCATCAGTCACTCCTTCTCTAGCCCCACCATGTCCTCCTGAGAAGTCCCCCGAACTGTTTGAGCACAGTCAAACACTGCAACACCTCACAGGTACTCTAGTTGGAGCGCAGGAATGAGCCCTGCTGCAAAGTATTGCATCAAAAATTGTAATCACACGCCCCTGTTGGGCCTTAGCCACTGGTGGCAGTGCCTAGAACCAAAAATGTTCTTACAAGCTATCAGCATGATCATTGAGGAGGAAGAGGATAATCACTCAGCATAACAGGATAGTCACTCAGCATCAGCATAGGCAGTCTTGAAGGGATCTGACATTTCAAAAAAAATGTTTTGGTTGCATCAGCATCAGGTGCTTGGTAGCTGGTGGTGATCCAAGACTGATTCATTTTTATGAAGGTCAGTCTATCAACCGAGTCGGTGGACAGGCGCACCCTGTGATCGGTTACAAAGCCTCCAGCAGCACTGAATGTGCGTTCTGAAAGAACGCTGGATGCAGGACAGGCCAGTAGTTCAATTGCATACTGTGCAAGCTCTGGCCAGTGATACATCCTCAAGACCCAGTAACCCAGAGGATTTTCGGTGGGAAAGGTGTCCAAGTCTGACATTGCCCCTAGGTATTCCTGGACCATGTAAATCAGACGCTGGTGATGAGTGCTGGAACCGATCATACCTTGGGGCTGCGGACTAAAAAATTGTCTGAACGCATCGGTCAGATGGCCACCTTCTCCACCGCTCCTTTTGTGACTGACCGAAGCCTCAGCAACACGTTGTCCAGGACCAGGACCAGGACCTGGTGGGCATGTCACAGATTAGGCGGTTCTTGGGCAGGTTAAATTCCTTTTGGAGGTCAGCCAGCCGAGCATTGGCATTATATGACCGATGGAAATGCACACAGACTTTCCTGGCCTGCCTCAGGACATCCTGTAAGCCCGGGTACCTGCCCAAGAACCACTGCACCACCAAGTTAAGGGTGTGAGCCACACAGGGCACATGGGTCAGTTCTCCCTGTCGGAGGGCGGAGAGGAGGTTGAGCCATTGTTGCATACCACCATTCCTGGCTTAAGCTGGCGTGGTGTCAACCACCTCTCAGCCTGCCCCTGCAGAGCTGACAGAACATCTGCCCCAGTGTGGCTCCTGTCCCCCAAGCACACCAGCGCAAGCACCGCATTGCTTTTTTTTGCCTGCATACTTGCGTAGCCCCTTGAACGCCTACGGAGCACCGCTGGTTCCGAAGTCAAAGCACAGGAAGAGGCCATGGAGGAAGAAGAAGAGGAGGGGTGGAGGAGAGAGGTGTGTCAGAATCACCAGTAGTAGCATTTTGGAGGCATGGTGGCGGAACAACCTCCAACACTACTGCACCTTGTCCTGCATCCTTCTCAGCTGCCAGAAGAGTCACCCAATGCGCCGTGAAAGATAGGTAACGTCCCTGTCCATGCCTACTGGACAATGAGTCAGCGGTAATATGCACCTTACCACTGACCGCTCCCTGTCCAGTGAGGCCAAGACATTGCCTTCTACATGCTAGTAGAGAGCCGGAATCGCCTTCCGTGAGAAAAAGTGGTGTTTGGGAGCCGGCCACTGAGGAACCGCACATTCCACAAACTCACGGAAGGGGGCAGAGTCTACCAACTGAAAAGGCAGCAGTTGAAGTGCTAGCAATTTAGCCAAGCTAGCATTCAACCACTGGGCATGTGGATGGCTGGGAGTGAACTTCTTTCGACAGTGCAGCAGCTGGGGCAGGCAAATTTGCCTGGTACAATCGGACGTCGGTGTACCGATAGCAGATTGCCCGCAAGTACTTGGCTGTGACACACCTAATTCTACACCTTCATTCCTCTCAGTGCAGGTTTCAGAGAGGACTGAAGGTATAGTGGGGTTGGAGATCCCAGCTGATGAGGAGCAAGGAGAGGTCCGCTTTGTTCTTTGGTGTGGGTCTTTTAGGTACGCTTGCCGACGAACTGCATGGCAGGTTGACATATGTCTGGTCAAGCATGTGGTGCCCAAGCGGCTGATTTTTTTGGCCACGCGAGATACGCTTGAGACATATGTTGCAAATAGCAGTGGTGCAATCTGATGCACTCGTCTCAAAAAAGGCCCACACCAAGGGAATTTTGGAATAACACGCAGAGGCAGCACCCTGCACATGCGCAGCTGTGCGGTGTGATGCAGTTGGTGTGCTGGCCTTAAGGGCATCCTGCCTCATTGAAGATGTGCCTCCTCCTCCTCTCTCCTATCAGGCACCCATGTGGAGTCAGTGACCTCATTATCCCCTCCCTCCTCATCACTGGAGCAAACTGGCAGTATGCTGCAGCTGGGGGAACATGACTGCCAGATTGCTGTCCTTCTTGGGCATCCCCTCTCTCTGGGCTCACGTTACTGCCTTCCTCTAGCTGGGTATCATCATCAGAGCCTTCAAAACATTGGGCATCCTCATGGAGCATGTACTAAGGCCCACTTTTTCTGCCCCTGTTCAACGGGTGCATGTAATTACAATTCTTAATATAATATTTTACAGCAGGGCCCGTTCCAGTGCCTACCAAGAGTTACTGTGAGGACTTACAGTGTTGTGGCGCCAGCACCACCACCACCAAAGGCACAATTTTTCTATTACTGTTCAACAATGGCATGTAATTACAATTCTTGATATAATAGTTCACAGCAGGGCGTTCCAGCGCCCACCAAGAGTCACTTTGAGAGCTTACAGTGTTGTGGCAACACCAACACCTTTTTTTTTTAACATAAAGTTTATTTATTCGCAACAGTAAACATAACATACCGTAGTTACAATACAGTCAGACAGATATTACAAATTAATCAGACATACATTGTCAACTCAAATATATATACCAACAAGGAGGTTCATGTCCTTGAGACCTCAGCGCCCAGCAGGCACCGGTAAATACATATGAATCCTGAGGATATGAGCAAATTTACAGGGGGGGGGGGGGATGTTCCGGGCCCACAGCAACTTATATAACACATCTTCTCATCACTCTCTCCTGAGGTAATCCGCATACCTAATGGATTTGGAGAATACGTGCTTGGCCTAAACCGGCTGGGGTCTTTCCCTCCCAACTCTAGGGTCAAATGTCTGGCTTCCACCCAGGCTGCCCATATTTTTTCGAATTTCTGCGGACAAATATGTCAATTTGTACAGCGGTAGCGCCTTATTAATGATTGATAGCCATAGTTGTTTTGTAGGAGGTAGCGCCTGGTTCCAGTTAAGAAGAATAGCCTTCCTAGCATACATTGAGGCATAAAAGACAAATAATAGTTTTTTCCTTTGGGGGGCTTCAATGAAGTCACATACGCCCAGGAGAAGAGGAATAGGACTATTCGGGACTCTCAGCTTCCCTATGGAATTAATATCATCCAGGACCAGTGTCCAAAAAAAGATTATTTGCGGACATGCCCAAACCATGTGAAAGAAATCTGCATCCCCCGAACCACATCTGGGGCATGCCGCTGATCTATCAGGGTAAATTTTAGACAACCGCATCGGGGAATAATAGGCGCGTTGCAGAAACTTTAGCTGGGCAAATCTGTCCCTAGATGAAATAGTCAGGGTCAGATACTGCTGGATCCCCTCCTCCTAGTCATCGTCCGATAATTCAGGAATATCCCGCTGCCAACACTCAAATAATTGGGAAACCTTGGACGTAGCCATTAAAGCTAGCATGTTATAAATGGTAGATAATGTTTTACTGCGTTCAAGGGATCGGAGCTCTGTCTCCAGGACTGACATATGTAGGGTAACCAGCCCAGGAAACTGAGATCTAAAGGCATGCCGTATTTGGAGAAATCTGAAGAACATCTGATTTGGAAGGCCCTTAAGGCTCTTCAGATCATCAAATGTTCTCAGCTGTCCCTGGGACACTATATCTCCCAATGTTACAATCTTATACCTAGCCCATATGACTGGATCTGGAATTGAGTCTGAAAGTGAGGAAGTCTCGGGTTGCCCCAGAGTGGTGTTTTGGGGGACCATGTATTGGGCTTCCCGGTTTTCTGACTAACAGTGTCCCATACTTTAATGGTCACCCTCATAGGAGGTGTCACCCTTGGATTAGAATTGGGACCTCTGTGGATAAGGTTCCGCAGCTCGGAGTAGGACCCCAACAATGCACCCTCCACAGTAGACGCTGGGTTGGCGGGTTCCGCTGCCAACCACCACTTAAGTGACACCAGGACCGCTGCCCAGTAGTATGTCAGGAAACACGGAAGAGCAAGGCCCCCAGCGTGACCGGGAGTTGCAGAGTTGTTGAAGGAGACGGGTATGGGGACGGGGGTCTGTCTAAAGAGGTAATTGAGTCTAGAGAGGATTGAAATTTAATTAAATTAACCCTTCCCACGGGAGAGAGGGGGAGAGACTTCCATACCGTGCATCTTTGTATTATCTGAGATATCACTGGGGTAAGATTGAGGGCAATAAATTGTCAGAGATCCAGATGGATCTCCATTCCCAGGTATCAAAACTGGGATAGCCGCTTAAGTTGCAGATCTAGGTCTAGGGAGCCTGTTCCCGAATGTAGTGAAAACAAGACGGACTTCCCCCAATTTATACACACCCCGGAGTAGCACCCATATCTGTTTATAATTCCAAGTGCCTGTCGCAGGGATGTTCCATCATCCTTAAGGTACAATAGGGTGTTGTCTGCATATAGTGACACTTTTTTCGCAAGGGGCCTATTTCTATACCTCTTATTTGGGTGGTGGATCTGATAAGGATGGCCATGGGCTCTATCGCCAGTGCAAAAAGCCCCGGCGACAGAGGACAGCCCTGTCTCGTCCCCCTTCGCAAGGGGAAGGGTGGGGAGAGAATGGCTCCCATCAAGGGAGGGCTGGCAGCCTTAGGCCTGGGGGGCAAGTCCATTTAAGTGGCCCACTGAACCACCGAATCAGCCCACCATCACCAGTGCCCATCAGCGCAGCCTCACCAGTTCCCATCAGCTCAGGGACCCGCTGAGCTGGCACAGGTAGCTGCCATCGCTGAGGTGAGAGACCCTGACACCCGCAGCTGAACCCCACATCCCATCTATCCCCCCCATACACCCTATTCACCCTGCCCCAGGCCAGTGCCCACCTAGTAGTCTAAAAATAGCCCTCATGGCCAGCTCACAGCAGGACCCACAGGCCAGCAGAATGCACAGGCCATGGCTAGCGGCCAGCAGGCTCCCTGCTGTGGGTCAGTGGGTGGGTGGCTGGCTGGCACAGTGCACCCTGCTGCAGGTGGCTGGCCTGGCTCCCTGCTGTTAGAAAGTGTCCCTTTCAGGCCCCATTAGAGACTACAACAGAGTCTAATGGGACCTGGAGGGGGGTCTCTCTCTAACAGTGTCCATTAGAAAGTCTCTGTTAGAGAGAGACCCCCTCCATGACCCATTGGTGACTTCAAAGGAGTATAATGGGACCTGGGGGGGGGGCTCTTTCTAACAGAGTGTACAGTGAACACCTTCATTCACTCTGGTCCTCATGGGACCCCCTCCTTGTGCCATGACTCTCACCCCTGCCCCAAAATCTCACAAAGTAAAAATAAAATTGGCACTGTGTAGTGTTCCTCTTACCTTAACTTTGGGTACTGCAGCTGTGGCTGGCTGGCTCCTGCGTCCTCTGTGGTTGGCTCCTGTTGGTGGCTGGCTGGCTCTTGAATCCTCTTTGCTTGGCTGGCTCCCGTGTCCTCTGTGGCTGGCTCCTGTTGGTGGCTGGCTGGCTGCTGCATGGCTGGCTCCTGTTGGTGGCTGGCTGGCTCCTTCGTCCTCTGTGGCTTGCTCTTGCATCCTCTGTGGCTGGCTGGCTCCCGCGTCCTCTGTGGCTGGCTCCTGTTGGTGGCTGGCTCCCGCGTCCTCTGTGGCTGGCTCCCGCGTCCTCTGTGGCTGGCTCCTGTTGGTAGCTGGCTGGCTGCTGCATCCTCTGTGGCTGGCTCCCGCATCCTCTGTGGCTGGCTCCCGCGTCCTCTGTGGTTGGCTCCTGTTAGTGGCTGGCTGGCTCCTGTTAGTGGCTGACTCCTGCGTCCTCTGTGGCTGGTTCCTGTGGGTGGCTGGCTGGCTCCTGTGGGTGGCTGGTCAGCACCCTGCTGTGGCTGGCTGGCTCCCTGGTGTGGGTGGGTCACCGTGGGTGGCTGGCTGGCTAGCATCCTGCTGTGGATGATCACAGTGGCTGGTTGGCTCCTGGGGGTGGCTGGCTGGCACGCTGCTGTGGCTGTCTGGCTCCCTGCTGTGGGTGGATCACAGTGGCTGGCTCCTGGTGTGGCTGGCTGGTTTTCTGGTGTGGGTGGGTCACCGTGGGTGACTGGCTGGCACCTTGGCCCTGCTGTGGGTGGGTCACTGTGGGTGGCTGCCTGGCACCTTGCTGTGGGTGGCTGGCCTGGCTCCCTGCTGTGGGTCAGTGGGTGGGTGGCTGGCTGGCACAGTGCACACTGCTGCGGGAGGCTGGCCTGGCTCCCTGCTGTGGGTCAGTGGGTGGCTGGCTGGCATGGTGCACTCTGCTGTGGCTGACAGAGGCGGACAGAGGGGGTGGCACTGACAGAAAGGGGTGGACTGACAGAAAGAGGGAGCACTGACAGAGAGGGGCGAGCTGACAGGAGAGGGGCGGGCACTGACAAAGAGGGGGGGCACTGACAGAGAGAGGGTTGGGCTGACAGAGAGGGGTGGGCTGACAGAGGAGGGTGGGCTGACAGAGAGGGGCGGGCTGATAGAGAGGGGCAGGCTGATAGAGAGGGGCGGGCTGACAGAGGGGGTGGGCTGACAGAGGGGGGGTGGGCTGACAGAGGGGGGTGGGCTGACAGAGGGGGGTGGGCTGACAGAGGGGGGTGGGCTGATAGGGGCGGGCTGATAAAGGGGCGGCACTGATAGAGAGGGGTGACACTGATAGAGAGGGGGGGCTAACAGAGAGGGGGCACACTGACAGAGAGGGCATGCACTAACAGAGGAGGTGACTGGGAGGGGGTAGATGAGAGAGAGAGTCCTCAGAAGAAACACAGAGCGCCAGGCAGAGAGGCGGGACTCCTGCAGCAAGTGGTTGCGATCACCCACAGACCGCTCCACAAGTGACCAGCTTCGCCGGGCCAATCAGAGGTGCCCATGTCGGCCGCCCGCACATGACCCTGTTCGGCCAATCACAGGGCGGTCGCATGGACTACATCTCCCAGAGTAATTTTAAATAGCTTTTTTTCCTGCAAAAATGACACCTTGAACAGAGACAGTTCTAAGCACAGGAAACATGCGCCCCTTCACAGGCATACTACTCTATAGAATGTCTGTAAAGGGGCGCATGTTTCCCGTGCTTAGAGCTGTCTCTGTACAAGGTGTCATTTTTGCAGGAAAAAAAGCTATTTAAAATCACTCACGGCTAATTGCCGGTTCCCGTAACACAGAGAACAATTCGAATCCAACTACTACCAAATATCGAATTTTAACTAATATGAAAGAAATTATAATATCGGATATAACGAATGCTTTGAATGATTCGAATGAATTCGAGATTCAGTATATCTAATATAGAGAACTGTTCCTGCACAATGTCATTTTTGCAGGAAAAAAAGCTATTTAAAATCACTCGCGGCTATTGCCGGCAAATGAATTGTCGGATCCGTAACACAGACAACAGTCATTCATTGAAGTCATTGATAAAAAAAAGCGTGGGGGTCTCCCCAAATTCAATAACCAGGCCCTTCAGGTCTGCTATGGATATTAAGGGGAACCCCAGCCAAAAAAAAAGGTGTGGGGTCCCCCTAAATATCCATACCAGACCCTTGAGGTCTGGGATGGATTTTAAGGGGAACCCTAGCCAAAAAAAATGGCGTGGGGTCCCCCTCAAAATCCATACCAGACCCTTTATCCGAGCACGCAACCTGGCAGGCCGCAGGAAAAGAGGGGGGGGGGACGAGAGCGGGCCCCCCTCCCGCCTGAACCGTACCAGGCCACATGCCCTCAACATTGGGAGGGTGCTTTGGGGTCAATTGTAAAAATGACAGGAGATGGTCTTTGACAATTCCTTTATTAAAATCTTCTTTCTTCTGGTCTTCCTTTCTTCATCCTTCGGTTTCTTCATCTTCTCCTTCCGGCATCTTCTTCCATCTTCTTCTTCCATCTTCTTCTTCTTGCGCCGGTCTTCTCGTCCTTCTCGTCCGGCATCTTCTTCCATGTCGTCGGCTTCTGTCGGGCCGCTCCTCGCAATGGGAGGCTCCCGCTGTGTGAGGCTTCGCTCCGGCTGACAGGTCTTTTATAACGGAGGGCACCTGGTGACCCCGCCCCCCCTCTGACGTCATGGGGAAAGCCATAGGGCATTCCCCATGACCCCCCCATGCGTCAGAGGGGGGCGGGGTCACCAGGTGCCCTCCGTTATAAAAGTCCTGTCAGCCGGAGCGAAGCCTCACACAGCGGGAGCCTCCCATTGCGGGGAGCGGCCGAGAACAGACGCCGACGCCATGGAAGAAGATGCCGGACGAGAAGACCGGAGCAAGAAGAAGCGGATCGGAGGAAGAAGAAGATGGAAGAAGATGCCGGAAGGAGAAGAAGATGAAGAAACCGAAGGATGAAGAAAGGAAGACCAGAAGAAAGAAGATTTTAATAAAGGAATTGTCAAAGACCGTCTCCTGTCATTTTTACCATTTTTGACACTTTTTTTGGTGAAATGGTAGGTACCCCCTTACCATTTCACACAGGGGGGGCCGGGATCTGGGGGTCCCCTTGTTAAAGGGGGCTTCCAGATTCCGATAAGCCCCCCGCCCGCAGACCCCCACAACCAATGGCCAGGGTTGTGGGGATGAGGCCCTTGTCCTCATCAACATGGGGACAAGGTGCTTTGGGGGTCTCAGACCCCCAAAGTATCCTCCCAATGTTGAGGGCATGTGGCCTGGTACGGTTCAGGCGGGAGGGGGGCCGCTCTCGCCCCCCCTCTTTTCCTGCGGCCTGCCAGGTTGCGTGCTCGGATAAGGGTCTGGTATGGATTTTGAGGGGGACCCCACGCCATTTTTTTTTTTGGCCCGGGGTTCCCCTTAAAATCCATCCCAGACCTGAAGGGTCTGGTATGGATATTAAGGGGGACCCCACGCCATTTTTTTTTTGGGCTGGGGTTCCCCTTAATATCCATACCAGACCTGAAGGGCCTGGTTATTGAATTTGGGGGGACCCCTACGCTTTTTTTTTTATCAATGAATGACTGTTCTCTGTGTTACAGAGCCGACAATTCATTAGCCGCGAGTGATTTTAAATAGCTTTTTTTCCTGCAAAAATGACACTTTGTGCAGGAACAGTTCTCTATATTAGATATACTGAATCTCAAATTCATTCAAATCATTCGAAGAATTCGTTATATCCGCTATTATAATTTCTTTCATATTAGTTTAAATTCGATATTTGTAGTTGGATTTATTAACGATGCGTAACGATTCATAACTTGAAACTGAAATTCGATATTTGTAGTTGGATTCGAATTTTCCTCTGTGTTACGAGAACCGACAATTCATTAGCCGCGTTAACGATTCGTAACGATTCGTAACTTTACTAACGATTCGCAACGATTCGAAAAAAAAATTACGATTCGTACGAAATTCGTACGAATTCGAACGGAATTTCTTACACGAATTACGAATTACGATTTTTTTTATATACGGAACGAAACGAAACGGAACAAATTTTTTGACAGTTCCCATGTCTACCCTTTACTGCCCTTAGTACCGCCCCACCCAAGCCTATCGTAATCAATAATGAGGAGAAATTTGAAGTAGAAGCAATTCTGGATTGCAGGAAAAGATGCAATCAAACCCAGTATCTCATCAAGTGTAGAGGGTATGATCCCGAGGACAACTCCTGGGAGCCCGAGAGTAATCTACATGCCAGAGAACTTTTACAAGAATTTAAGACCTCTCATGCCACCAAATTGGCTCAACTGGGCATCCGGAGTCTGCCCTTGAGGAGGGGGCATTGTCAGAGAGGTTACCTTGGTGGACGCTGTGCTGACCGCTTTGGTGTGCGCCGATGCGCGTGTTCCTGTGTGCACTGGTGTGCGTGCTCCTGTGGGCACTGATGTGCATGATCAGGTTGGCCCCGCTGTCCGGTTGTGCGCGCGTGTGCGCGTATCCCTGTGGCCACTGATTTGCATGATCCTGTGGGTGCTGAAGTGCGAGCTGGTGTCTGGGCACGTGTGCACACGTGCACGGCGTTTGGCGCCAATCGGCCTATTTAGGTCTGCAGCACACTCTGCTCGGTGCTGCCTGATCATCAGCTCCCTGTGTCTTTGCTCATGTTACCCGTACCTGTGTTCCTGATCTCCTGACGACTCGGCTTGCCACTTGGATAACCCTGACTTCTGCCTGCACCTGACCTCGGGCTGGGGTTCCCCTTAATATCCATACCAGACCTGAAGGGCCTGGTTATTGAATTTGGGGGGACCCCTACGCTTTTTTTTTATTACCAATGGCCAGGGTTGTGGGGATGAGGCCCTTGTCCTCATCAACATGGGGACAAGGTGCTTTGGGGGTCTCAGACCCCCAAAGTATCCTCCCAATGTTGAGGGCATGTGGCCTGGTACGGTTCAGGCGGGAGGGGGGCCGCTCTCGCCCCCCCCCTCTTTTCCTGCGGCCTGCCAGGTTGCGTGCTCGGATAAGGGTCTGGTATGGATTTTGAGGGGGACCCCACGCCATTTTTTTTTTTTGGCCCGGGGTTCCCCTTAAAATCCATCCCAGACCTGAAGGGTCTGGTATGGATATTAAGGGGGGACCCCACGCCATTTTTTTTTTTGGGCTGGGGTTCCCCTTAATATCCATACCAGACCTGAAGGGCCTGGTTATTGAATTTGGGGGGACCCCTACGCTTTTTTTTTATCAATGAATGACTGTTCTCTGTGTTACAGAGCCGACAATTCATTAGCCGCGAGTGATTTTAAATAGCTTTTTTTCCTGCAAAAATAACACTTTGTGCAGGAACAGTTCTCTATATTAGATATACTGAATCTCAAATTCATTCGAATCATTCGAAGAATTCGTTATATCCGCTATTATAATTTCTTTCATATTAGTTTAAATTCGATATTTGTAGTTGGATTTATTAACGATTCGTAACGATTCATAACTTGAAACTGAAATTCGATATTTGTAGTTGGATTCGAATTTTCCTCTGTGTTACGAGAACCGACAATTCATTAGCCGCTAACGATTCGTAACGATTCGTAACTTTACTAACGATTCGCAACGATTCGAAAAAAAAATACGATTCGTACGAAATTCGTACGAATTCGAACGGAATTTCTTACACGAATTACGAATTACGATTTTTTTTATATACGGAACGAAACGAAACGGAACAAATTTTTTGACAGTTCCCATGTCTACCCTTTACTGCCCTTAGTACCGCCCCACCCAAGCCTATCGTAATCAATAATGAGGAGAAATTTGAAGTAGAAGCAATTCTGGATTGCAGGAAAAGATGCAATCAAACCCAGTATCTCATCAAGTGTAGAGGGTATGATCCCGAGGACAACTCGTGGGAGCCCGAGAGTAATCTACATGCCAGAGAACTTTTACAAGAATTTAAGAACTCTCATGCCACCAAATTGGCTCAACTGGGCATCCGGAGTCTGCCCTTGAGGAGGGGGCATTGTCAGAGAGGTTACCTTGGTGGACGCTGTGCTGACCGCTTTGGTGTGCGCCGATGCGCGTGTTCCTGTGTGCACTGGTGTGCGTGCTCCTGTGGGCACTGATGTGCATGATCAGGTTGGCCCCGCTGTCCGGTTGTGCGCGCGTGTGCGCGTATCCCTGTGGCCACTGATTTGCATGATCCTGTGGGTGCTGAAGTGCGAGCTGGTGTCTGGGCACGTGTGCACACGTGCACGGCGTTTGGCGCCAATCGGCCTATTTAGGTCTGCAGCACACTCTGCTCGGTGCTGCCTGATCATCAGCTCCCTGTGTCTTTGCTCATGTTACCCGTACCTGTGTTCCTGATCTCCTGACGACTCGGCTTGCCACTTGGATACCCCTGACTTCTGCCTGCACCTGACCTCGGCCTGTTTTGACTCCGCTTCTGCCTGCTCCTCTGTACTTCGCTGCCCGCCTGTTGCCGAACCCAGCCTGTACCCGGACCTGCCTGTATTCCAGTTTACCTACCTGCTGTTGAAGATCACCCACCTTCCAGCATCTGGATCCCTCCTACCAGGCTCTCATTCCATTCCGTACTCCCATGCCACCTGTTCTCTCTACCAGGGGCCGTGAGTCGGACACGTAAGGGAGACCAACCTCTGCCCAAGCGGACTCACTGGTCAGGTACATAGAAGTCTGATACTTATACTCGAGTCAATACGTTTTCCCAGTTTTTGTGGTAAAATTAGGTGCCCCTGCATATATTCGGGACTGCCTATACTTGAGTATATATGGTAGTTCGAGCCGTGATTTGTCATAATTGTGATGATTATGGCTTACATATAATTTGAATAATTCATGCAATCAAATAAAGCAAGGATTGTACATAGAACAATATCGGACCTCTGAAAAGTATAAGCATGCATATCTACTCAGTACTTGGTTTGGGCCCCTTTTGCAGCAATAACTGCCTCAATGCCTTGAATGATTCTCTATGGGGTTCAGGTCAATCAAGCACAGTAATCCCATGGTCATTGAACCAGGTTTTGGTGCTTTTGGCAGTGTGGGCAGGTATGTAGTCCTGCTGGAAATAAAGTCAGTATCCCCATAGAGCTCGTCTGCGGAAGGAAGCATGAAGTGCTCCAAAATCTCCTGGTAGACGGCTGCGTTGACCCTGGACTTAATGAAGCACAGAGGACCAACACCAGCAGATGACATGGCTCCCCAAATCACCACAGACTGTGGAAACTTCACACTGGACTTCAAGCATCTTGCAGTGTGCTCCTCTCCATTCTTCCTCCATACTCTGAGTCCTTGGATTGCAAATGAGATGCAAAATTTGCTCTCATCAGAAAACAGGACTTTGGACCACTGAGCAACAGACCAGGTCTGTTTTTCTTTAGCCCAGGTAAGACGCTTTTGACATTGTTTGTTGTTCAGGAGTGGCTTGACAAGAGGAATACGACATTTGAAGCCCATGTCCAGTATTCATCTGTGTGGTGGCTCTTGATGCACTGACTCCAGCCTCAGTCCACTGCTTGTGAAAGTTCCCAACACCTTAGAATGGCCTTTTCCTGACAATCCTCTCCAGGCTGTGGTCATCCCTGCTGCTTGTGCACCTTTTTTCCTTTCATGTAACGTTCCATTGATGTGCTTTGATACAGCACTTTGGGAACATCCAACTTCTTTTGCAATTACCTTTTGAGGCTTTCCCTCCTTATGGAGGGTGTCAATGATGGTTTTCTGCAGTCTGTCAGGTCAGCAGTCTTTCCCATAATTGTGATTCCTACTGAACCAGACTGAGAGACCATTTAAAGGCTCAGGAACCCTTTACAGGTGTTATGGCTTAATTAGCTGTTTAGAGTGGGGCACTTTAAGCCTAGAATATTGCACCTTTTCACAATATTCAAATTTTCTGAGATTGTGGATTTGGGGTTTTCATGAGCTGTAAGCCATAATCATCACAATTATGACAAATCACGGCTTGAACTATCTTGCTTTGCATTTAATGAGTCTATCTCATATATTAGTTTCAACTTTTAAGTTGCATTAGTGAAATTTGACTTTTGCACAATATTCAAATTTTTCGAGTATCACCTGTATGTGTGAAATGATTGCCATATGAATATTCACCAGTAGTCTGTCTCATTCAATGACACAAGTAAGGGAGAGGGGGACTTTATTCTCACCTCTCTTGGTAGTGTTGAATTATATAGTGAAGTACAATGGTGTTAATTGATTGAAGATTTGTCAATCATAGACCAAACATCTGTACCAAAGTTATAACGAATCACCAGGATATCCCAAAACCTATACCAAGACAGATCCAATAGGGAGAAAGCGAAAGTCACATAAAAGCGTCTTCTACATAATCCAATAGGCCGTTACACTGAGAAGTCATTGTAAACCTGCGGTACATACCTCTACAGGCTGTTAGTAGATCTTTACAAGCCGGATGACTCCATACTCCTTAGCTCGTGCCTCACTCCCCAACCAAGGGAGACACACCTCCCCATTGCTGAGCAACGGGAATGTGTGTCTCCTTTGGGTTGGGGTTGAGGAGTACGGAGATATCCGGCTTGTAAAGATCTACTAACAGCCTGTGGAGCTGTGAATGCGGGTCACCCCGTGTGGGGATTTTAATCTAGTGAGTGCAGCGGCAATTGGGGCGCACGAGTGTACACCAGCACTGCTCAATTGTGTGAGGTTTGAAGCTAGTTTCACCCACTGAATGTACTGTGGCAGCTGGCACTTGTCACTTTTGGATGTTTTTCCACTCCTGGACTGATTTCTTTTGGTTTTATATTTCTGTGTTTTTGCATCTTAGCACTCGTTTATGTACTTTATGGATAAGAGTATTCACATTTTGAATTGTCACTTAATTTGTGGAAAATGTACCCATATATCATTTTTGATTATGCCATATATGCTTTACATTGCTCTTTTTATTATGGCAGCGTCAGACCCACTTCCTCCTCATACCCTTTATCAATATTGAGTTGGCCCACCCTTTGCAGCTATAAAACTCTTCTGGGATTCAAACGCGAGATCTTCATATACACTATATAACCAAAAGTATTGGGACACCTGCCTTTACACGCACATGAATTTTAATGGCATCCCTTTGCAGCTATAACAGCTTTAGCTCTTCTGGGAAGGCTGTCCACAAGGTTTAGGAGTGTGTCTATGGGAATGTTTAACCTTTCTTCCATAATCGCATTTGTGAGGTCAGGCGCTGATGTTGGATGAGAAGGTGCAGATCCAGCCCAAGGCTACTTTCACACTAAAAATAGCGTCTGCAATGTGCCCTGAAAGAGCCGCTCAATTCACTCCAATGTAAAAGCCCAGAGGGCTTACACACTGGAGCGGTGCGCTTGCAGGACGGTCAAAAAAGTCCTGCAAGCCGCATCTTTGCAGCGCTATAGGAGCGGTGTATTCACCGCTCCTAAAGCACCCCTTCCCATTGAAAACAATGAGGCAGCGCTGCAAACCTACCAGCAAAGCGCTGCTGCAGCGGCGATTTGCAGGCAGTTTTAACCCTTTTTCGGCAACTAGAAATACGGTAAAGCGATGCTAAATATAGCATCGCCCCGCCCCAGTGTGAAAGTAGCCTAAGGGCTCTTTCACACGGACGGACCGTATGTCCGTTTTTCATCCATCCGTTTTTGGATGAAAAACGGACATACATGTATCCCTATGGGATAGCGGGTGTCAGCGGATGAGCATCCGCTGACACCCGCTCTCGTCCGTGCCCGCTATGCTCAGTTTCTGCAGACGGAGAAAAACCCCATTTTTTCATCCGTCTGCAGAGCGGATCGGATGACGACGGACTCTACGGTCCGTCGTCACCCGATCTCCCATAGGGGAGAGCGGCGCTCTGACAGGTCCATCCCTGCACAAAGTGCAGAGACGGACCTGTCATCTTCCTGCTCAGCGGAGATCGCTCCGGCGATCCCCGCTGAGCAAGCGGCTATCCACGGGGCGGATCTGCACTGATTCGCCCTGTGTGAAAGAGCCCTTAAAGTTTTTGTATATTAACTGAATTAATTTGTAGTCTTACAGCTGAAGTATAAAGCACAATAACCTTGACTGGTAATTGTCTTAGTAAGAGCATTCTAATTTCATGATCTAGGTTTAAAAATGCTGTCCTGTGTACATCTCACAAAATGTATGCACTCCAGCAACAACAGTTTAATGGGAAATGCTGTTGTGTGGAGGTATTGTTTATTTGAAAGCCCAGGTCCTGAGCAACAAGCCATCCGAAGACGCTTCGGCGACTTTAAGAGGCTGTTGCTCATTGAGCAGAAACTAGAAGGAGCTAGTGAAGGAGGAGGAGGAGGAGGGCAAGAACAGGATTTAGAGATTGGTAGACTTACAGTCAGAAGAATGGGGAGGGAGACACAAGGAAGCTACATGTATAAAACTAAAAATTTCCCTAGCTGGTTTAGCTCACACACTTTCAAACCAGAGATCCATTTCTATGCTTCACAGTAGGAATGGTGTAAAATGTCTCTACATGAGCCTTGTTGACTCCTCTTCAAATAGTATTTATCTTTCTGACCATAACCTTCAGTTTTGGTTATATCAGGGGAAAGGATTTTGTTCTGCCGTTTACTATACTGTAAGCAGGCTTCTACCATGGGTATGTAAACTTTTTGCAAATGCTAAAAGAACAAAGAAAAAGCAGGCTAAAAAAATAAAAAAAATTGCAATTTTTTTTTTACCAAAAATATGTAGAAGAATACGTATCGGCCTAAACTGAGGAAAAAATAGTTTTTTTTATATATTTTTGGGGGATATTTATTATAGCAAAAACTAAAAAATAATGCGTTTTTTGGTTTATAGCGCAAAAAATAAAAACCGCAGGGGTGATCAAATTCCACCAAAAGAAAGCTCTATTTGTGGGAAAAAAGGACATCAATTTTATTTGGAAGCCACGTCGCATGACCACGCATTTGTCAGTTAAAGCAACGCAGTGCCGAATATCAAAAAGTGCTCTGGTCAGGAAGGGGGTACATTGGTTAAAGGAAACAAAACTCACTCACTTAAAATGTAAGTATTAAAATTTTTATGGAAGGCCTTGTTACTGGTAATTTTTTTTATTTTTTTATTGTGTGTACTCTTAAAGAGGAGGTCCACCTGAAATTTTTTTTTTAAAAGTCAGCAGCTACAAATACTGCAGCTGCTGACTTTTAATAGACATTTACCTGTTCCAGGTTCCAGCGATGTCCGCAGAAGATGACGAGCGATCGCTCGTCTCTCGGCTGCCCCTGCTGCCATCCTCTGTCAGGGAATCAGGAAGTGAAGCTTGCGGCTTCACTGCCCGGTTCCCTAGTGCGCATGCGCGAGTCACGCTGCGCGTCTTTATTGGTCTCCGTTGTGTCCTGGGAACTGTGTGTTTCCCAAGACACAACGGGCATCTTCGGATAGGGGCGGGCATCCTCAGATAGGGGCTGGGCAGCTGCGGCTAGCTAGTCCCGAAAGTGGGTGCAGATACCTGTATTATACAGGTATCTGCACCCCCCTCCCCCCTGAAAGGTGCCAATTGTGGCACCAGAGGGGGGGGGGGCGGTGCGATAAGCGGAAGTTCCACTTTAGGGTGGAGCTCCGCTTTAACTACGCTTATCACTTTTTATTGTTTCATAACGATACTGTATCGATAACATGTATTACATAGTATAATGAATTCAAAGGAGAAGAAAAAAATTAAATAAATAAATGCGATAAATAAACCTAACAAGTGAAAAAAGCACCATACAGGGACAGAAGAAGAAAAAAAAAAAAGGCTGCTGCTATTTCACCAGTTTGTGTTCCCACAAATAGTCAAAAAGGAAAATAAAAGTGTAGCGCTGCTTTTTTTTTTTTTTTTTTTATCAATATTTCAGCAGCGTTACACTTTTATTATTTTGGTAGCCCAGGAGGCTTACACTATATAAAAAAGGGGAAGTATAGCCAAAGCTATTTTAGCTATACTTCTGGGGATTACAGGAGTAGTTAGTTCTGCACTCCTGTGACCAGTTTTCAGCTGACAGCAGGCTAATGCCCACTAATGTCACAGAACCAGTCCAGGCTCTGAAAAGATACCAACCATATGGTCGGGATCCCTGCCGATGCCTGGACTGGCTTCTCAGCGAGTCACTGAGAGCCTGAGCCAGCTGCTGGTTAGATAGTTTATTTTTTATAGCGTCAGGGCACCCGCAGTTTATTACCCAATAAAGGTTTAACCCTGATCGCCCGGCGGGTGATATCAGTTAGGTTTTAGGGTCAGTTAAGAGTCTGCGTCGCCCCATGCAGCGGCAGATTAGTGCCAGTAGCGCTAACACACCTACGCACGCACGCAGCATACACCTCCCTTAGTGGTATAGTATCTGAACAGATCAATATCTGATCTGATCAGATCTATACTAGCACCCCTAGCAGTTTAGAGTTCCCAAAAACGCAGTGTTATCGTGATCAGCCCAGATACCTGCTAGCATCTGCGTTTTGCCCCTCCGCCCAGCTCAGCCCACCCAAGTGCAGTATCGATCGATCACTGTCACTTACAAAACACTAAACACATAATTGCAGCATTTGCAGAGTCAGGCCTGATCCTTGTGATTGCTAACAGTTTTTTTGGTAGCGTTTGATACAGTTGCTGACAGCCTAGGAGCTTTTTTTCCTGTGAATCTTACTACTATATCAGTAAATTTAGAGCCCAAAATGGCAAATCGAAAGTACAGTAGTGAAGAGGCCTACACGTTTCTGGAGCATGACAGATAGTGAAGAGGAAGTCACTCATCTGTCATATTCAGGCTCAGAATATGATCCTGTAGACAGTGGCTCGATGACAGATAGTTCTGATGACGGAGTTATGGTCCCTGCCAAGGTCAGGCGTACACGGCCTCATTCTTCTTCTGCTGTTGTTGAGGTGCAAGAACTCTCATATGGAGCAGAGAAGTACTAGTGCCGCTCATCCTTCTGGTGAACTGGCAAGCACCAGCAGCCTAGTACACCCTGGTCGTATATCCAGCACTGCAGTATCACGTGGAGACGTGGCGAGTCCCATAAGTGCAGTTCAAGCTGGCGAGGTGGCAAGCACAAGTAGTGTCCCACTGCCACCAAGAAGACAAAGACAGGCCCGTCGTGCCCATAGTGTCCTTCCTGCAGAATTTGCCAACCCTAATTGTGAACCCACTGCTGGCTAGATGTATAAGCTCTGTGACAGAGCCACAGGCTATACATATAGTTTTATGGTTTACGAGGGAAGAGATAGTCACGTAGAGCTGCCGAACTGCCCAGATTACATAGGGAGTGCTGGCAAGATTGTGTGGGACTTGGAGTCACCCTTATTTGGAAAGGGGTGCCATTGGTATGTGGACAATTATTGCACTAGCGTGCCACTTTTTAGTCACTTGTTTGATCATCAGATTGGCGCATGTGGCACCGTGCAATCTAATCGCCGGGGCTTACCCCAGAGGCTTGTAGATTCCCGTCTTAGGCTGGGGGAGAGAGCCTGCTTGAAGTGTAATAATTTGCTTGCTGTGAAGTGGAGAGATAATAAGAATGTTTTCATTCTGTCCTCCCTTCACGCAGACACGATGGTCCAAATTCCTACGGCGACTGGTGTTGTGGAGAAACCCCTCTGTGTCCACGAACATAACCAAAATATGGGAGGGGTGGACCTCAGCGACCAGTTGTTGGCACTGTACCTAGTTGCCCGTAAGGCCAGACATTTTATACTTATTTCAATTGGCTTTGGTGAACGCTCATGTGCTATACAGAGCTTCAGGATGGACTGGATCCTTCTTAAATTCCAGGAAGAGAATTTAATTTTTCCGGATTGTACTTCACCTCACCATCCCAATCCAAATGCAGTAAGCCCGCTGCATGAGAGACATTTTCCCTATGCCCTCCCTAGTACCCCTACCCAACAAGCCCCCCAAAGAAGATGTCGTGTCTGTAGCAAGCGCGGATACATAGGCGTGACACCTGCTATTATCGTTCCTCCTGTCCTGACAATCCTGGTCTTTGCATTGGTGAATCTTTAGAACGCTACTATACACTAGTGGAGTTTTAGCGTAGGGTACAGCACTGCACAGACTAGGACACACTTTCACAGGGTCTGCCAAGATGCCATCGCATTTTCAAAGACCCGAACCGTTACAGATAAAAAATGTAAAAAAAAAAAAACACAAAATATAAATAAAAAAAATAATAGTTGTCGTTTTATTGTTCTGCTCTTTTTTTACTTGTATTCTATAATGCAGGGCTCGAAATTTCAAGTCCTGAGTTACTCGCCACCAGTCGCCCCACCCAACCCTCTACCCTGCCTCGCCCATAATACCGACCCTAAACACGCCCTGATAAATGATCTCATGAAATGACACTGTTAAATGTTTTATGCAGAAATAAGGTACAAAAATAAGTATTAACAACTTTATCAGTGCAGCCTCATCTGTGCAGCATCTCAGTGCAGCTTATCAGTGCCCATCAATGCAGCCTCACCAGTGCCCATCAATGCAGCTTTATCAGTGCCCATCAATGCAGCCTCACCAGTGTTATCAATGCAGCTTTACCAGTGCCCATCAAGGCAGCCCCAATGCAATGCAGGGAAATTGGAGGTATAGGTATTATAGATTGGCGGGGGGTGGAATTGGAGGCATAAGTATGATCCATACCTATGCCTCCAATTCTACCCCCACCCAATCCATTATACCTATGACTCCAATTAACCCCTCCCTCCCCAATCCAGCACATCTATGCTCTCAATCCCCCCTCCCTTTCCTCCTAGCACACATCTTGTTGAATCCCCCATTTAATGACTCCAACCCCCTGAAGCACATGTACTGCTTCAATCACAGCACACTGTCATAGTTACCATTCTCCTGCAGCCATGGGGGTCAGGCATCAGTGCACACTGAGGGTGAACCAAGAGGGTTCCAGCCCGCCCACTTAAGAGAGGGGTGGTCTCAGGCGGCTGACTGTTCCAGTTGAAATGCCCGTGCTGGGGGGGGCGGGATGTGTGGCATTGAGGGAGGGAGAGGGGCGGTCCCTGGCGGCTAACTATTATAGTAATGTCCGCGCTGCGAGTGTGGGGGGGCGGGATGTGTGGTATGGAGGGAGGGAAAGGGGCGGTCCCCGGCAGCTGACTATTCTGATTGTAATGCCTGCGCTGTAAGTGTGGGGGTGGGATGTGTGGCATGGAGGGAGGGAGAGGGGGCGGTCCCCGGCGGCTGACTACTTGTATTGTAAAGCACGCACTGCCAGTGTGGGGGGGCGGGATGTGTGGCATGGAGGGAGGGAAAGACGTCATTTGTGACGAAACAGCGTAGGGAGGAGCGGCATGCTGACGTCACCACAATACCACGCGAAACCCGGAAGCAACGGGCAGCAAATGTGAGCCGGCCAGCTAATTATTTCTACACGCTTTTAAATTACTACAATTTTGTAAGTGCAATCCTTTATTTTATAATAAATCCTATCTCGAGTGATACACTATGGAGTCTTTATGTTCTTATCCCTGCATGGTACCTGCTCGATCTGCTTGAGAAACCCTGTCCAGCATCTAGGGAATACCATCTCATTTCCCACAGAGACCCGTGGCTGGGAAATAAGCCTAAAGCCTGTAAGATCTCTCTAACAGGAGATCTTGCGTTCCGGTAAGAGTCAGTATCTCACGTTGGTGGAGGTTTTTCTCTTCTTGTCAGGCCACCTTC